>WURT03092184.1:0-12678 GCA_009936505.3 Holothuria glaberrima
AGTGTTTAAAACGTTGGGCTCGTAATAGCCAGGCTCAGCCGTTATCATGTCCGAAATGTGGATGTGCTGTTGATTTGCCGCACGCGGGTGTAGATAGCTTACCGCAAAACTCTTTCTTGATCAGTCTTGTGGAACGTGCAGAAGAAGTTGGTCGCCTTTCGAAGCAACGAAAAGACCGTAGTTGCGACATTTGTCAACGTAGCATTGGGGCTATGTTCTGCCTAGATTGTAAGATGCATATGTGTTCTGGTTGTTTAGGGACCCACGAACGTTTAACTAAAAGCAGAGATCATCGCATGATCCCGTCTAACACACTGTCTGACCAAAACTACTTGAAAAAGGTTATGTCAACCCAAGCACCGTATTGCACTAAACATAGACAAGAAAAGGTCAACTTCTATTGCACACAATGTGACCAGTTTGTATGTCACGTTTGTACACTGGTTTGTCATAAAGGCCACAGTCTCCTAGAAATCAACAGCAAAGTTAAGTCAGCCAGAACCAATTTGCAGGCAATTTTGGAGGAAAGCAAAATTGTAATTAGTAGTATTTTAGACAAGTCCAAAGAGACAGCGAGATCTGATGAAGAAATAAAATCGAAGATGTCAGTGCTTCTTGGCAATGTGGACGTTCGTTATGAAGAGATTGTTAAAAAATTACAATCTGACAGAGAACAGTTGCGACAGGAACTTTATGGAATTGAAAGGAGGAAGAGTGAGTATTTGAAACTTATTAATGCAGATATTTCCATGTGGTTAAAGAAAATGCAGAATAATCTAGAAACGATTCGAAGAATTCTAGAAGAGAAAAGCCCATGGGAAATGTTACAAATGGATAGAAATATCATTTGGTCATACAAAAAACTACGATCAGATAAAAATCGAGTGGAGATGCTTCCAGTACCTGGAAAAAGTTCATTAACGTTCGTTGCATCAGATCTTGGTAGAGTACCACACGAGTGCAAAAAGAAGAAACCGAGAAATTCTATCGACGAAAACTTGTTAGGGAGTCTATATAAAACTTGGTTATAACAATTTAATTGATGAATAGAATCACAACTAAATATTTGGGGGACTTTTTTTCTTCCAAGCAATTTCCATTTATTTTAGATTCTTCATTGTTTATGAAGAAATTTCTGGGTGGTTAAAGAAAATGGAGAATGGGTTAAGCTTGTTTACATTATTCACATTATTCCTATTATTCTCGTTTTGGTTTTGGGTGTATTACATACTCCCTAGGCTGTTCCGTGTTTTAATGGAAAAATATGTACAGTTTTTTATTGTATACTTAATAACCTTTGAGTTTGGGAGAAAGGGTAATTTTATCTATTGACTACATGTGCTATCACCGAATACGTTTCTAGTTGGGCATTGTTAAAACATTTTCAGTTTTGAAGAAATTAGCGATTTTAACTGCCATTTTATCAAGTTTCACTATTTCAAATAAAAGGTCTGTGAATGTTGGACTTTTCGAAACACCAGCAATTTTCAACCATATCGAACTATTAATTTTTCGTCTTATGATAAAAGTTTTGCAGCTTCCATTCCTTATTGAAATATCATGATAAATAACATTGATTATAAAAACAACTGTTATTTGAAATTAACGTTACTCGAATGCTTCTCTTTTCACCTTAAAAACATTTCACCTGCTTATTTGACACTAGTTAAGGGTAATGATGCCAAATCAGCATCAAATCCTTACTGAGAAAGAAAAATTGATTCCATGTACAGAAATATTATGTGATATTATATGATGGAACATTTAAAAAGGATTTGGGGCTAATTTTTGTTAATCTTATTTTCCATTAAACATTTTCCCTCACTCCATGTATGGTTGCGTTTGGTTATGTCAAAAAATGCTCTTAATTTGTTGTCCGTGCTTGAAAGAATGCGTTATATTGGTGTTCCTTGTAGTATTTATTTTGTGAATGAAGATGAAACCATCTAGTTCTTTTAAGGTGACTTAAAGTTCAAGTTCTGCCTACATGCAAATGTCACACCTGGCTATTTGATGTGAAGCATCTGAAACTTTTGAAACTCGAAGTTCTCACCAAACTCCATCGAATATGACCATTTTACAATACATTAATATTCTTACACTATAATCATGAATAAACATGATCTTCATGTGGAAATTTTTGACGTGGAAGAGAGACTCGACTGCTTATCTAAAGGTAGCAATGCCAAATCAGGGAGGTGGTGTTAGCCGCCTTCCTGATCAAATCAGCACCCAATCCGTAATTGAAAACTTTGACGAGCTAGCCTAATTGAAAAAAAAAAACAAAAAACAAAAACAAAAACCAAAAAAAAAAAAGAAAAACTGGTATATGCTGATACCTCTCGTGTCGAAACATTACTTAGAAAAGGTAGTGGGCTGTTGTTTGTTGATGTTTTGTTTTATATTGCATGACTTTTGTTCTCTCGCATATTATGTTTTGGTTAGTCAGAATGTTGCAAGTATTAGTTATTGGTGCTGGAAATGTATTTCCAACCGTTATATTGGTGTTTCTTGTGGTGCTAATTATGCAAATGCAAATGCGTACTGCACTGCCAAATCATTGCAAATTGATTTTATAAAGCTCATGACAACTAGAAATATTACCCTTTTAAATATATTTACCCTTCATTTTGGGGGCCCGGTCAAATAGTCCCGTAAATCAGTCAAGGTACCGACAGGGGCGAGAACGTTTCTAGGGGAGAAATACTTTTCAGAGGGCGAAACGCTGGAAATAAATGAAAGCAATCCCTTCACTTTGTAAAATTTTGTAACAGGTGTCGTGGATGAAAAAAAGGTTCTCTCCTCGGCAAACTTTTAAAAATGATTATATGCTAGGAAGTTCTTATCATTTTTTAATCTTTCGACTGTCATAAGATGGCAAACCCCCTAGGCTGGAATCACAGAATAGACGCATGCCCCTGGTGGGGTGTAGGCCCGAATACCCTTCAAGTTGTCACGTAATTGTCCAAATATGAAACCCAGAATGATATTTTTAACAAATCTTCAAATAAAACTCCATTAGAGTACACCAATTCCACAAAACTCATTACAAAAATTGTAAGTTTACTAATTTTAAACGAGAATGAAGGCAGATTGCGATAGGGGCTTTGAGGAAGGGAGTATAAGTATAACGAAAAGGTCAGAATTTAAAATATGAAGTGCTTATTGTTTGCAAATGTATAAATTTATTTGTTAGCACTTCATGTCCTTTAAAAATTCTTTATAGAGAGGCCCGTAGCTAAACAAGGTAATGAAGGGGGGAGATGGATGGGATGGACTTTAACAGGGGCGAGATATAGGCTACGGTACCTAAAAGCAATAAGGCAACAGTAAGTTTTGATCTTCTAGGGGGTGAGGCGAAACAACGGGCTTACGTTGTATTATCTTTGCTACAAATATTAAGATACTTAAGTAAGACTAGCCTAGGCTACACAATTATTTGAAACCTTCCAAAATATCTTGCAAATCCTTATCAGTACAGTCTCAAAACTATTCGATTATTCATCAGTGAGGCCGGTTCTATATATATTTATTTATTACGTAATTTGTTATATATATACACACATATATATATATATATATATAATTACGTAATAAAGATTTCTCACAATCACAGGGATACGGAACATTTTATTTAGGAAGGCTGAGTTGTTTTGCATGAGAAAAATCTCTATTTTGAATTAAAATAGGTTTTTCCCTAACTCGCTGGTTACAGCCCACAACCCACTCGCTCGTACGTTTATGCTAACGGCAACTTAAATAGGATATAGAACTCATAAAAGTTATTGAAGGTCCATCGTATCCATGGCCAATACCTTAAAAAACCTCAGCTTCGCGCTACATGCATCGTTCCCCAAGGATAGGTGTCTTTACGAATTAAGCAAATTGATCCGCAATTCATTGGCGAGTGAAAGAGTTCCTGGAGAAAATTTCATCCATCCAGATGATGAAAAAGTTCGTCTCCACCAAAAAAAGAGGAAATTTTCATTTGCGCATATGTTGAGAAGGGTAAGTTGCAGTAACTCGAGCCTGGACCGCGTCCACTCCAGATGATCGCGAGCATTCACTCTTACCCATGAGCAAAGTACAGAAAATCAGACATACAATCACAAATATATCAGCTTTTATCAATCCTTTTAACGAGTACTACCACTAAAAAGTTTTAGTTAGGATGTTAATGGCTAAATTAATTTAAAATGAATAATCTGATCACATATATTAGAAAAATATCCAGTCCACATTCTCGTTTGGTTATTATACAAATCAAAAGTTCCATTTCCCAATTGCTTCCAGGAACAAGACTGACACAGAATTGCCAACCCTCACTTGAACTTCAGTACCGAATTCTTATCCATGAGAATGTCATATGTGTTTTGTTGCATACCAGCTTCAAACAAATTCCACATATACACTGAACTGATAAAACCAGATGAAAGAGAAAAACACAACAAAAAAGTTCATTAAAGGCATGTGGAAAGAAACGTTTTCTAAGACATCAAATCTTTCTCATCAGGTTTAAAGGTAAGTGTATTTTGCTTTTCCATCTGGCCTTAGAAATTAAAATTCCTTCTAAATTTCACTGAACTTATCTAATCAAAAGCAACGAGACACTATTTGCTAAAATTCCAATGTGTTTACCCAATTTTTATTTCACAAACATTGTCAAATGAAACATTTCAAAGCCATAAGGACTTTTTACAGTCAAATACAACGCTTGGGCTCCATTTTAGGTGCTTTACTGTGTTCTTTCTACAACATAAGCCGAACTAATGTAAGTAAATATTCATTTTCCTAGGTCGAAAAGGTGAGTTTAGCAAAGACCATGGAGATGATAATAAACAGAGATCCATCAGGAACTTAAATTTATGCTCATCAAATAAAATTGATTTATCTACAACTACCCAACCAAAAGCATCATGTGAAACAGTACCTTAACTTCTATCTAGTTCCAGTCAGTGAAGTAAGAAATACTGTTTTAAAACTAAAATTACTGTTAATCGCGTCGGAACTTAAAGATAACGGCAATTAATTAATGGTAATTCTTCAAATAAGCAAAAGTGTTACCAGACTAAATTTTGCTATTAGCTTTCGATTGATGTTCACATTTCCTCTCAGGTTTGCAAAATGTGTATTCTTATCTATCATTTTACACAGAACTAAACGGAAAAAAATTTGAGTAGCGTTAAAATGCGTCGAAATCCGCTAATTCAATGATACTTAAGCTACTGGCAATGCTTAGGTAAAGGAGAAAAATTCCTAACGTGCTCTTGAAGATGTAGTAGACAAAGTGACTCTTTTGTGTTTAGTTTGAAACACTTTTTAAGCCTATGAATTTTTTAAGAACAACACAAAAAGCAATTACTATCGGCAAGTAGTAAGCTTCAAAGAAAGAGTTCTTCGATGGGTCTCCATTTAAAGAAAGTTAAAGAAAAGGTAATGGTTTAAGAAAACACGCTAGACAAAAGAAAATTCCCATAACAGGGGTATCATAAGACTACTTTGAAGAAGTTAGTGTCTGTGAATTGGTAACCTCTGTTTTTTAAGGAAAAGTAATAATTATACTACTGCTACTACCTCTTAGGATATTTTAAAGTTGGTTTCACAGTCACTCAAAATTTAAAAGGTGAACTTTCCACTATTTTACATTGGGGTTTTTCTAATGACGTCATTTTTTTCCTTAAGACGTAGGTCCCTTTTAATCTGTTCAGCTCTTGTTTAAAGGTTCCCCATGTCAATCTCTATATGTAGATAGTTCAGAGTATATATATATATATATATGCCCTGTTTTCTTGTCATGATTAGTTTGATAATAGTTTCATACCTTATATAATAATACCAGGGGAAACCACGGATGACATTTCAGGAAATAAAATAAACAGTACGTAAAAGATGCGATAAAGAAATAAAACTACATGGTGAGCAAAACATCAATGAATAGAGTTGCTTCAATTTGAAGGATGCAGATGAATACTACAGAACATTGCTAGAGCAGGTTGAAGCAACAAGAAACCCCAAAAGCTTAGTGATTCTTTGACTAAAGAAGGAAGTTCATCCCTCAGTTTTACACTTCTTGACTACAGCATTTTTGTGATGTATTCACCATTTGACTCCTGCTGACGTCACATGACATTTGAACCCACCAAAACCTAAGCAGTAAAACGAAATGGAAAAAAAAACATGTCTTAGAAAAAATTTGTCCGTGCCTCCTCCCTTGTTATGTCATGTTGAAAAAGTTTCAGTTTTTGACTCCTGCTGACCTCACATGACCTTTAAACCCCACCAAAGCTTAAATAACAAAAAATCGACCTTTGGTTCCCACCAAAGAGAACATTTTTCTTCCTCCTTAAACTATGTACCAAACATTTAAGCTGTCTTTCATTCATTATTTTGTAATATCGTAGTTACAAATTATTAATAAGATAATCGCAGTTTAACCTTTGATGACCTCAAATGATAGGATTCTTCCTCTCAACATGACAAATTTATGTACCAAATATGAAATGCGTCCATCATTCTTTTCTTGAGATATCGTGATTACAAGCTATTTACATGGTTTTCGCAGTTTAACCTCTGGTGACCTCAAATGAAGTCTGACCTAAACAGAAAACAACTGAGTTCTTCCACTTAACGTGACAAATCTATGTTTGAAATATGAAAGGTATCCATTATTCTTCTCGTAAGATATCGTGATAATAAGCCATTTACAAGTTTTTCCCTGTTCATCCTGTAGTAACCTCAAATGATCTTTGGCCTCCACCAAAACAACAGCATTCGTTTTCTTAACATGACAAATCCATGTAACAAATATGTGTCCATTTTTCCTCCCTTGAGATATCGTGATTACAAGCCATTTTCAAGTTTTTTGCACTTTAACCTCTGGTGACCTCAACTGACCTTTGACCTCCACTTCCTCTTAAAATGAAAGATCTATAAAACAGACATGAAAGGTGTCTTTAATTCCTTATTTTGAGATATCGTGGTTACAAGTCATTAACAATGATCTATGAACTCCACCAAAAACAACAGGGTCCTTCCTCTCAACATGACAAATCTATATAGCAAATATGAAAAGTGTCGGTTATTCCTATCTTGAGATATCGTGATAATCAGCTGTTTACAAGGTTTTTTCAGTTTAACCTCTGGTGACTTCAAATGGCTTTCGACCTTCACCAAAAACAATCGGAGTTTTTTTTTCGACGTGACAAATCTATAAACCATATTTAAAAAGTGTCGGTCATTTCTGTCAAAAGATATCGTGATGACAAGGTTTTTGGTTTTTGACCTCTGTTGACTTCAAATGAACTTTGACATACACCAGAAACAATAGGTTGTAAACACTTCATCTCAAGATAGGAAGAATTGGGGCTTTTCATACTTGGTGTTTGGATTTATCATATTGAGAAAAAGAATCATACTGGTTTCGGTGGCGGTCAGAAGTCATGTCAGGTCAACAGAGGACAAAAACCAAAAACCTTGTTAACACGATATTTCAAGGAAGAAAGCATGGATACTTTCCATACTTGATATGTATATACTTTAATGTCAGAAGGTGAACTCAATTGTTTTGGTAGCGGTCAAAGTTTATCTGAGATCAGGCAAGGTAAAACTTTCAAACCCTTGGGAGTTGCTTGTTAACAAGATATCTTAAAATAGAAATCATGGATACTTAGTATACTTGGTATATGGATTTATCATATTGCGAGAAAGAACCCTATTTTTGGTGGATATCAGAGGTCATATCAAGCCACCTGAGTTTAAAATTTTAAGCACTGTAAACAGGATATGTCATGGGTATTCTTCATATCTGCGTTCAGTCAGAAGATCATGGCCCTTGCTGCATTTTGTAGGGGATAAAAAACGAAACCCTTGTAATTACGATATGTCAAATCAGGAATGGTAGGTATTTCCTTGTTTGGTATTTAAAAATTTATCGTGTTAAAGGAACAGTATACAAGACAACGTTTTCCCTTGTCTTTCCAATAAAATTGTCCTTGGAAAGAGTTTTCAATGAAGTCCTTTCGCTCTCGGTTGTTGCCCGTTTCCGATATTCATCAACTACACCAAGCTTTGCTGGACGAAAATCAAATCTCTCTATATTTGGTACACGGGCTTTATTTTGTTCTTTATTTAATCTTTCTAATGATGCAACAAGTTCACTTTTCATTTGTAATATTTCCCACGCATTGTTTTGCTGTAGGATCGCATGAGTCATTTCCTGAGTATTTTCCATTGTATTTAACCAATCGGAAATGTTTCTTTCAATATCCTTGATAGGTCCGCACTGCTGTTCTTGTATCCTTCGTAGTTCTTCTGTCAACTTCTCTTTGTCAGATCTTAATTTATCACAAATTTCGTCATACCGAGACTCAACCCTCCTACGAAGCACTGATATGTGGCTTGCTATTCCTTCAGTAGCTTTCTTTGTCACCTCTAACTCTCTTCGTGCACAGACCGTATCACATTTGCTTGTCTCCAAGAGATCTTCTAACTGGGCTTTTGCTGAAGTGACTATTTTCTCAACTTCTTGAATACTTCGATGTCCCTGGTGACTAACAGTTGCGCACACTTGGCATGCTAAATGACTACACTGAGTACAGTAATAGCGAACCTTTTCCTGTTTATGGCTGTCACAAAATGGTGCTTGGGTAGATAACACTCTCTGCAAATAGTTTTCGTCAGAAAGTTGATCAGACGGGATCAAGGGATGATCGCTGCTCCTCGTTAAGCGGTCGTGTGTCCCCTTGCAACCGTAACAAATATGCATTGTACAATCAAGGCAGAACATAGTGTCATTTTCATTTCTACAAATATTACATATGTAGTCTTGGTGTTCGTTGGAAAGTCTATTAATCTCTTCCAACCGTTCCATTAGACTGACCAAAAAGAAATTGTGAGGCAAGCCGCACACACCATCACGTGGCAAATTAACTTTGCGTCTACATTTTGGACAAGCGAAAGTCCGGTTGTTGCTTTTTCGAGCCCATCGTTCCAAGCAAGGAAGGCAGAAGCTATGTAAACATGGTAGCATCTTAGGTTCATTGTAAGGCTCGGTGCAAATTGTGCAATGTACAAAATCTTCACTCAACCTTGTTATAACATTTTCTGCCATTCTGAAAATGTTTCTTTTAGTCTACCTATATAATTGTTCACAGATTGAGAACCTTCTTTCGACCGCCCTCTCGTCTCGTAAAATGAACCTGGTTTGCAATTAAATCACAACTATTGTGATGCACTTTTTTAACTATTGGACTCGATTGCAGTGAATCTCGCTATCAGCCCGCCTTGACCAGGCCCTTAGCCAAAATGTTCCCGAAGGGGTGCAGCTCTCTAAAAGTAAATTCTTTTTCATCAAAGTCTATAGAGAGAGAAACAAAGCAAATGAACAAAGTTTGGTTCTATGATAGCACATTTTTATTGTACATATTTTAGAGATTTGTATGTTGTCGTTTAAAGTTAAGTTATGCATTAAAGCAACATTTTTCAGTACACGATTATTTATTTTTATTTAAATTTCCTTAATTTCTTTAGAATAAAATCATAACAAAAATGGACTTTGCCAAAATAGGGTGCCTTTAAGTTGATGTAACCCCTCACCAAATTATGCAACTACTCTCGATTCAGAACATTTAGTCAGGGAAAAAGAGAAAATTCAAAATAATACACCAGATTACTAAGCAAATCCTCTATCCTAGACATTTACGTTACCCTAAACCACTTGAATGCTCACGTCGAAGATGTGAACGCCTAAGTTGTTCCTTCCCCTAAAATCTTCGACTACATTGTAGGTATCTGTTGTACCACTGGTATCAATTGAGGTCCAATTAAGCTAGGCAAAGATTTACGCATTTCGCCGAGGATGTAATGCTGCCTTGGGAGCCAATTAATATCTATCCCCATAGTAAAGAAGAGGTCATGCGATTGTCTTATCTTGTAGCTGTAAAGCGATTGGCAGAGCAGTCGGTCAGATGGATACTACTTACAGGTGAAAGCAAAATGACACAGTGGCGGTGTCACGTTTCATACTTTATATAATCTATCAAGGTTTCTTTTTATGAGTTACTGCTAGTTAGGTAACTACATCAACTAAAATCTTACACAGCTGTAAAAGCAATGCCTTCATTTATACAAAGCATCAATGATTTAAGCTTAGAGCCGGATTCCCCTTCAACAGCATAATATCATGTACAAAAACTAAGACACGTAAGTGCTACAGAATGTTATACAATATGCTTAAAACATATCATAGAAGCCATACCTGAGTAAAACATTTAAATACTTCGCCAACTTTCATTGAACAAGGGTGGCATTACCTGAATCTGGTTCTTTGAGGTATGGTTGGAGGTGTACGTGCATGTAGAACCTTATGAAATGGCGTCTCCTTCCTTCAAACCAAAGTTGAATTGTAAGATATGGTCCAAAGATCATAGAGCATTCAAAGTATTTACACTTTGACAAAGAATCTGAGCTGTACGTTCCACTGTAGAGTTAATATTTAAACTCTTGAGATTACTTTATCATGAGTTTGAGTCCTCAAATATTTGTGAATTGCTTTCACCATTCAGATCATTCATTTTAATAGCATACCTACGTAAAGTTAGCTCTACTTAATTTATGGTTGAATCTGTATGCACACTTAAATGTGATTGTACTTTTCAAAAGTTTCAATTTCCAAGGAATATTGTTATGAGGGACAAATTTTAAAGTTTAAAACTTCACTATTCTTAATAGGCGTAGATTTAGCAGATTGGACAAGTTTCACTTTTCAGAAGCTGTCCTTCAGGAAGTCTTTATTTATAATACGTAAATAGCAGAATTTTCAGGTCACTGGGCTTCATTGTCTTAATACCACCGCCTTTGTTATCCACCTTACCGCCACAAAGGGGAAAAATGCTGTGGCAGATATTTTCTGTGCAATTACTCTGCTCGCTGGGCGATTTTAAGATATATCTTACTTACAAAATAAAAAAAGGGGAATCTTTGACAAACTTATGTCTTTCAATAAATGTTACTTTTTCGTACCACACTAACCCCACTAACCACACAATTTATCTGACCCTTGTGTGTACTGTACCTCATGCTGAATCAAGGACGCTTAAAATGTTTATTTTCAAACCTCACTTTTCCATTGTCTAAGTGAGGTTATCGAATGTCCAACCCCACCACCGGAGGTCTATTATTATCACCACACCTAGGTACTATCCCTCTACGGTTGCGAACAATTAAACGGTGGATTGGGCAGGACTTTAAATAAAACTCCCTCTACATGCTCTGCATGCTGTGGCTAGAGTTTCCTGAAGCTGGATTAAACGTATAAGCATGGGGTGTTATTTTCCACCTATCATCAAATTGTGTATTTGGACAAAGAAGGAACTCAAGTGGACTCTTTAACAAGACCAATTCATCATGTCTTAAACTGTTCCTTTTCTGAACAACAGAATTATTACATACACCTGGAAAGTCTACCCTCCTACCGAAAGACACAAATTAATAACCAGGCTCTGACCAATCGGGTTGGGGGGGGGGGGCACTAGCACGAACCGTTCTCGTTCAGTTTGCATTTTCTTTTATTCTTGAAAGGATTCCCAATCTGGATGACAAGCTTTGTAATCTTACACTATTTAGAATTACAAATGTAATGAAGTCTCATCTAACAATGCCTTTATGGAAGCAATTTCCTTATTAGCCGGCTTGTGTTGCCTATAATTTTCAATTGCCGATTGATAGGCAAAACTGCATAGTAATGTACAACTTACGAAGAATCTTCCTTGTGTATTTGGAATCTTATAGGCCATGTGCAGATGCCAACCAATCGCATCTAGAACTCCTTGTATCAAGTTTCCTTGAAGACTCCCAATTCCTTCTTGTCTGTCAGATCCATTTTGATGGATAAATTATCATTTCCGAATGGCCCGAAATGGTTTGCATTATGAGAAAGGTGAGACAGCAGAATAAAGCTCTTGTCAGGAATTTTTTCCTTTAAACGTTATCTGCTCACTAGATGATAGGTAATTGCATCTAACATTGTTAAAGTTCAATCTTCTCCTTAGGGCTATGGGTGGAGTCCAGGGAAAAAGACAAGCTAAGAATTTTTGGCGAAGTCCCCAGAACCGCTGCAGGTTGTAGAAATTTGTAGGCAATAAAATGTTCATTTACTATCATGAAATGACTCTGAATTTGCAAGGCTAGACAAATCAGAAGTATAGCACTCTAATGACCATTTGTTTTATGTATGGAGTAATGATGAATAAGCACATAAAAACTGGGGTCGAAGCGCTGCGAAAGCACTTTGGAAAATATTTTGAAACCCACTTCCTTTTTGTCTTTACTGTAAATTATCAAATTATTCACTTCTGTGGGTTTAATTTTCTGTTTGAAAGAATAGTCCTAAGCCCTCTCCAAATCTCCGGCAAAAATTGCAGTGTCCACTGCGTAACATACTGTAATAGATAGACCTATATACGTGGTGGTACAATTGAGTTTAATGTCATAACCTCCCATGTGAAGCTTTCATTACCACCAAAAGTACAAGGATTCTGCATCCATCTAGGTTTTTGTCTTACGAAACAGTTGGCATGCTACATTGTGCAGAGGGTAAAAACATTATTTAGGGGATAAATGCGAGGGTGCCCCGGTCTCAAATGTGATTTGAGACCGACGATGACGTCATCACAGAGGCTG
>WURT03092195.1:0-12678 GCA_009936505.3 Holothuria glaberrima
TAACTAACTAACTAACTAACTAACTAACTAACTAACTAACTAACTAACTAACTAACTAACTAACTAAATAACTAACTCATTGATAAAGAAACATATGCTCACTCCTTTTGACTTTCCAGAATCCAAAGTGTATTCTCCACGAACAAGAGTACAGTTCGGAATACCAATAATGCTATCAGGCACAAATTCTGAGAGCCATGTTTCAGAGAAGCACATAAAGCTAGTTTCCCGGTATTCGTATAAATATCGAATACCTTCAACTCGTCCATTTTATTCTTCATAGATCTTATATTCCCAAAGATTACTGTTGGTAGTAATGTCTTATGTCTCCTACGTCTGTTCCGTTTTCGTATCCCACCACTCATACCTCGCTTACATCATGTCTCTAGGAAATTGATCATAGTCGGCTGGCTTCAGCTTCAGGTCATTGCAGCGTAACTGGTACAATGCAGCATGTGAATAGAAAATAGGCCTAGCTGCAAAGTTGTCGCTGCCGAAACATCCATGGAGTAGTGAAAACAACAAAAATGCAAAAACTACGCACTTACAACAGAATTCAGTACGTCTTCCACGAACATGTTAGATATATATAACACGAGGAGAGACAAACAACAGACTAGAAACGAAATAAACACCAAAAAGTAAATAAGACTAGGAACTGCCGAGGCGGTAGTCACCCCTGTGCAACGCCAAAGCCAATCATATATTACCGTATATTAGATAACAATACACAATTATGGCCACCTTTGCTCCTGCAACAGTGGTTAAAGCTTTCAAGTTTTACAGGTTTACAGGTTTTGATGAGACAACTTTCAATTTAATTCACTTTCTTTCAATCAATGCTCTGAACATAAGATAACAATTATTGCTCATATGACAATGAAGGCAGACAGTATGGTTATAATAAAGATGATATGAGAATATATAAAAGAAGTACACAGGACCAATGGTTGAATTTTGAGACAAAATTTGTGAGGACGGAAACCCCTATAAGGGAACAATAATTAGGTTGCAAACGATAACAAGCACAGGCACAATTAAGATTAAACAGAACTTAAACAACAATTACACAACAAGACTTTACACCAAACACTTTTTCCTTCCCACCCCTATGACAAAAAAACTCCACCACACCCTAAAAGTAAGCAACAACAGGGATATACGTTGAAGTGTTATTAGAAATTAGCTTTTGAAGTTACTCTTAAAGCAGGTTTAAGAGGATGACTAGTTCAGTTTTTCACGAATACCTAATTTTTGGACCAGAGAAGCAGACGCAAAAGTAATAAGAAGTGGAACCAGGGAGGTGTAATTACAGGGAGCATGGACCGATTTAGCTTGTGGGGGCGGAATAATTTGGGGTCCTTTCCCGGTTAGGCCCACTATCTAAGCGTAGCGCCACCATAGGTTGGAGAGTAGCGTGCATCAGAATTTTGGAAGAAAATGCTTTCCAGATCGCTGGAAATGCCACTTCCCATGCCTTTCAAGTTGCATCTAAAAATTTTCAATTTTGAAATCTCACGCTCTGGAAATTGACTATTGCTACAAACCTGATGAGATCATAACCATGGGGCTAGAGGATAAAATTTATGAACTCCTGCGCCGTCCTTCTCCACATTCCTTAATATGCCAATGCGGGCAATCCAAAGCTGCCATTTACATGAACTCAGCCCTTCCGTCCCCTTCCAAGCTTTTCAGAGATGGAATGAACCGTGCTCAGTACTGCCTTGTGTTACACCAAACAAATGTCTTTGTCTTATTTCCTGTCTTTGATATTTTGAATTTCTTTTACTCAATGCACAAGTAACGTTCGGAGACGATTAGAGAATGTTACATGTAGGGAACAGTGGTTTCCATGAAAAATTGAAACAGCCCCAGATGTTGGTAAAACAGATCCAGTAAAGCTTCAAAATGAAGGTTGTCAGAAGCTTTTTTTTAGCTGCAGAGAGGAAATTGCTTATTTTCAAGCCCTGCTTGTAGCCTACTACATATTTAGTCACACTGACACATCGGATGTTATCAACTAGCAAGTGTCAATGCACTTTTGGAATTCGATTTACACAATGTGCACAGTTCATGTCATTTTAATTCCTCGGATAGAATGGTGACTTTAAATTTTATCTAGCCTACATGAAAATTCCATGGCTATTCATATTTACCGATTGTTCAATGATATCAAGAAAAAAGAGCCCCGTTGTTTTGGTGAAGGTTAAATGTCAATTTAGGTCACCAGAGATCAAAGACCGAAAATCTTGTAAACAAGATATTTCAAGACAAGGATGATGGAAACCTTCTTGGTATATACTGTAACTTTATCATACTATTTGGTTCAAACGGCTTAAGTGCCGAACTGAAAGCAAAGAAAAAAATATCTTCTTTTTCAGTTTCCAAGTTCCGTGAAAATTTGAAAACCTCATTGAACCATGTTTTTACATTTGCTTACGTCTTATGGTCCGATTAACAAAAAAAAATGTGCAGTGACAAAGAAGAAACATGTGAGAAGTTTTCAATAGTTATTTGGGCCTTTAAAAGGTTCGATTGATTTTTGCATTGGGCTCCTACTTATGTCTTTGGATCAAATTGAGAGTTTGCTTTTCTTTTTTAGAGAGAAACGTTAGTCATATACCTACATGTAGCCCATGCGGCTCCCCACTATACATTTCCTACTTACAGAGCGTTCGTAATGGAAAGTGGGAATGAACTAATAGCACCATAATGTAGTTCTCCAGGCTGAATAGAGCAGCTTTTAAACGTTTCCTTTTTCCTTCGTCAACAGGAGTGATCACATGCAGGGACCATAGTGGTTTATTACACATATTATCCAAGGATATGATGGCTGAGGTACGTTTCTTTTCTGGCTTTACTGATCACGAATATTTTTGTTGTGTTGATTTACTTCCTACACTTGTAACGGACTTGTACTGCAATCAGATCTGTTCATGTGCATCTTAAATTTGTCATGGGAAACAGACACTACAGAGAAAAAAGTCAATTCTGTTGCAGGTTACCTGTTTGATTCCCTTCTTGTTAGAATTTGAACGCACATAAACAAAACTCACCTTAATTTTGGCTTAGTTTGACGGAGCTCTGGTATATGTGCGGAATGAGTTAGTTAGGAAGTTAGATGAGGTTTTAGGGCCCAGTTTCTAATCAATTGGTTTAAGTCGAGCCGGCCACGGCCTCTTTTCCAGTTGTAGCTCACTGGCTTGTTTTCCCTACTCCATTGCTTATTGCTTACGCTGAGCACCAAGCACAATGGCAGTAGGTTCCATTTTTAAAGTCTTCAATATGACCCGGCCAGGATTTGAACCCTAGACCTTCCATCCACAATTCGGATGCTCTAACCACTTGGCCATGCAGTCGGTTATGTGCGGAATGAGAGGCATTTTCAAATGACAATGGATTTGAACTTAGCAACACACAAGAGGCACGGTTGAACCATTTGTTTTATATTAGGCTATGGTTGTATGATGGAATAATGGGTCTCACAACGACTTCATGTGGGAGTCAGGCGGCCGAGCAGGGTAGAACTGGTGAAAGTGGTACGCAGGCTACCTTGGATGAATGTGTAAGCATACCTAAGATAGCTCCAGGAGTTGCAAAGAGAGCCAAACATATTTTAGTATTGTTTCCTTTTCCTTTCACATCGTGTTATATATTTAAGTGAGCCATTGGATCAAATCAAAAATTATTATTCTTATTTATAAGATGCACAAATCATTGATTACGGGCCTGATAAGTTCAGTTCCAGGTGCATTTGGTATTTGGTCCCACCCTTGGGAAGGTGGGAACGTGTAATCATATTCCCTCCGCTTTTTACTTCTGTACGGGAGGACTCCAAACATTGTAGCAATTCACTCTTCCTAGAGGTATAATTTCACAGCGTTTATAAATTATTCCCAGGGCTTCTTTTTGTACTGTATTCCATTTCCATTGGGGAAATCTAATCACAAGCTTATTCCCTCGCCAACTCTTATAACTCTTTACCAAAACTTGATTGTTCCCTCCATTGTCGTACCTTGAAACAGCTAATCTATAGCGGTTATTCGTTTTCCCAAAATTAGTTAATCGTAAAAGCCCATTTAGCTTTCAGTGGTACTTTATCGCCCTTCTTTACAGAGGTTTCCTCCGCTTAATGATGAAGTTCATAGCTACCTCCAAAACCTTTGGTGGCAAAGTTTTGTTCAATTTAGTTAACGAACACGAAGTGTTACATCGGGAATGTTCTTCTATTCAGCTCAATATTCAACAAAATTTTAACCGAGTATGACGGAATAGTAATTGAACAATTAGTTTGTCTCTTATACGGTGATTACCTACAAGTAATTTATCTTTGTCTTTCGTGCACTTTTATAAAGTTTTTTCACTTTTCTTTTCATTTTTAAAAATTTTCCACGTGGAGTACTCTATTTTTGAATCGTTGCCATGGGAAAATGAACCTATGTAATCATAGCAATATTGCTTAATTTTCATACATGGTATATAGAATTATTACATCTAGGGGAAGATCCTTATTTTTGGTGAAGGTTAAAGGTCATGTGAGGTTACCAGAGGTCAAAAATCGAAAACCTTGTAAACGCGATATATCTAGGTAGGAATCATGGAGACTTTTCATACTTGGCATGGGGATGCATCATAGTGAAATGATAAAAAATTTTGGTCAAGGTCAAAGGTGGTACCACCCAATTTATTGATCAACTAAATATTGTGTGAAAGAAAGGAAAGTGTGTGTGTAGTCACTGAACTGCCAGCCATGCTAAAATTAAATAATTCTGTTGATAAATTTTCAAACCATTGTTACACGATACAAGCAGCGAATCTTACAAGCAGGTATGAGGTTCCATAGTTACGTTTTCTACCCAAGTTTCGGGTCTTTGCATATTTGCAACTGGAGCTGAGACGTTCTAACGAATTGTGCGAGAGATCTGCGTGTAAAACATGAGATTTTCCAAAATTTGGTCCCCTCCGTAGCCGCATGAAATTCTGGAACTACTTTAACCGTATCACACTTAGTATTTGATGAGACAAAAAGAGAGTCAATACACTGCGTTACATCATCTTTTGAGATAAAGGCTGTCTCACAGCTGTAAATGGCCTGATTAGTAATACTGGACCACCATGGAATTGGTAAAAAACTACTTCATTAAATAGTCAAGTAACTGTGTGGAAGATGAATTGTTTAACCATGATCGTAGTTATCGTGTTCAGATTCAAACGGTTCATAAAAGTAAAATCATACGCCATGCCACATAAAGTGGCTGCAAAATGAGCAATTCCCACAAATCGGAGCTGTGGGGTTCAATTAGTTATGATTTTATGGCGTTCAAACTCACTACGCCGTACACGAGGACATTTTACGCCAAATTTTCTCTGGTACGTGTTCCAGTTGTCCGACGTAGACGCACCTTTGTTGTTCATATGAAAGGACTTCGCTCTCTCATTGGAGTACTTAGTAGATTACTGTTTCATTATTAGTTACTTTTGAAAACCTGAGCTGAATTATAATTCCAAAGACAAATTCATCCTCTATCATAATCCTTTGGCACAAACCACAACATTTAATCGTTTGTCCGAGGAAGGATATAACCAGAAAGCCCACTGGCTAAGTTGGTCAATGTCGAAAGAAGGTGCTTTGTTACTCTAATATTCATCCCTCAAATTAATACTTCTTGAATGTATCATTTTTACGATATTACAACAATTTGACTTCAGCTAACTTCACATGACCTTTGAACCCACTAATAATTGAAAAAAAAAAAAAAGGAAACAAGGAAAGTGTCTTAGAAGGGTTCGAACCCGTGTATTCTGTGTGAGAAACCGAGCGACAAGCCACTACGTTGTCAAAGAACTCGTTAGGCGAATGGTATTTCTAATTATCCTTTAGTCACAACATCCTTTCCACGTGTTTATAATTAGGTATTCAAATCAGACTTATTCCTGTAACCAGTTATGCCTGTCAAAAAGTAAATGTTGTTATCTATAATTTTTCATTGGGAATGGTAGAAAAATCAAACACTACTTTTTCGTTGGTCACAAAACGCCGGACACAATTTGTAGGTACCACCCACTGTCTATTTAGCTTACAACGATTTCGTAGTTTCGCCTCTGATGACCTCAGATAACCTTCGACTTTCAAAAATTCATAGGTTGCCCTCCCTTGTAAATTAACACATCTATGTACCACGTGTGAAATGTATTGATAGTCACCGTGTTGAAATATCGTGATTTTCAAGTTTGTTGGTTTGGGTTTTTAACTTACCTCTGATGACCTCAGATGACCCCTGACCTCCATGAAAACAAAAGGTTCTTTCTCTCAACATGATAAAGTTACATACAAAGTATAAAGATTGTCCACCATTGTTATCTCGAGATATCGTACTTTAAAGCAGTTTCTTTTTATTTCGCTTTTTCACCTCCGGTGTCCTCAGATAACCTTTGGCCTTTTCAAAAATCAATAGTGTTAATTTTCCGATGATATTGCATCCATATGCCCAAGTATATAAAACATCCATGCTTCCTGCCTAAAAAAATCTTGTTTACCAAGTTTCCGATTTTTGACCTCTGGTGACCTCATATGACCTTTGACCTTTACCAGAAACGATAAGGATCTTTTTATTAACATGATAATTCAATATCCCAAGTATGGCAAGTATCCATAATTGCCATCTTGAGATATCGTGTTTACAGGCTAAGCGTCACAAGCACATCCACACATACATATATAACCGCAAGCGTACTTGCATAGATTCTCTTTGTATTACCTTCGGCGAGGAATCAAAAATGGTGAAATTGTGAGTTATGTGGTCTGAACGTGTGCATCCAGGACCATTTGAAGACAACTAATGTGTTATTTTTATGGCCAAAATTTTACCCCAGAGTATCCAGGGAATGTTCTCCTGGCCCCTCAACGAGACATTAGTCCTAGCTCCTTATGCAAGGGGTCAAACAGTGAGCCCTGGCCCAATGCCAAAAGTGGGAGCTCTCCCAGCCTCAATACAGCTTATTCCTGTATTGTGTCCACTAGTGTAACGTTGCCCTCCTGATGGAACGTTGTGCCCCCCGTGCTCTTACTTAGAGAGTCTTGCAATGCCACTACGGAGAGCCCCCGCATGATAAACAACAGCACCTGTTCGAATTCTGAAATCCGACCCTTTAAATTTTCTGGATCCTGACTGTAAGCCATGGTTGTCATTCTCATTTCTCAAACCTTCATGTACTTCATACGCTTTTTTCTAATGGTAAATTTCTATCAGACAAGTTTTCATGTTGCTTAGACTTCTATTTTCCTACAGCAAACGAACAGCCAGTATGGAGCGGCCGGGACTAGCATAGATGAAGATTTGTCTCCTAGAAACCAATCTGACTTAGGTAAGATTTGATGTATCAATTCTAAATGTTTGCTCGTGAAGAACCTTACTTAAAATTTTGGGACGGGTATACGAACGACGGGTAAAAAGGGTTATGATGGTTGGAACAAACATAACGTGCACTTCCCTCTCCGGCTGTCGAGGTAATTTCCTACAAAATTTGTGGGCTCATTTTCCTTCAAACAACCAAACCTACAAAAAAGAAAAAAGATGGGTGCTAGATAACTGTCGTTTCTTTTTAGTCAGATGATTGGCCTTTCATTCCAATTCATATACAAAACCCCGCTCCTATATAAGTACTCCCCCTTTCAGTCTGCCAGAAGATGACAAGCATTTTGTTTTTGACGTTACTAAAATTTCCCAACTAGTATAATAAATCAGTGTACTTCCCTTAGCTTACGATATAATTACCGTTTCTATTCAGAATTAGGGCTGTAACTAATAAAAACCGAAGACTTACAGGAAGATACTTTATACGAAAAAAAATCTGAGATTAATTGTCATGTGAACTAAATTACCAAATACAAACTACTTGCAATGAGTTGTCACTTCCTGCCTCTTGAAGTAAAATTGCAATAAGTGTGAGTTAAGAATTTCTACCCAATTTTAATGAAGACACATCAATTGCGTCACATGTTTCTATATTAACAAACCTGAAAGCCCAACGACTTAGTGATTCCTTGCCGAAAGGAAGTGCTTTGTCGCACTTCAGTTTGTCCCTCAACTTTATCCTTCTTGAGATATTCCGTTTAACTATGTTTCCACAATTTGACCTCTGGTGACCTCATATGTCCACTGATCTTCACCAAGAACGATGGGATTTTTGAAAACAGTACGTGTCGTCCACGTGCTGTATCCCTCAAAGTAACAAACCAGGTTTTCACAGTTTGACCGTTTTTGACCTCAAATTACCTTTGCCGTCATTAAAACAATAACTGAATTATTGAACAAAATATGGAGGAACCTATGTGCCAAGTATGAGCTCCATCAAGATTACTCTTTTTGATCCATGGTGTTCACAAGCTTTTTGCCAAACGAAATTTAGTAGCTCTATTTGAACTTTTTCCTATACCAAAAATAAAAGGGTCCTTATTATAAATATCAGCATCCAGGTAACAGATGCCTCAGTAAACAAAGTTTTCGTAGTTTCACCTCAGATGACATTTGAACTCTATCGAAAACAACAGGGTTATTTTTCCTACGTATAACACATCCACATTCCAAGTATGCAAAGTATTCTTTATTCCTAACTTGAAATATGATCTTGCAGGTTTCAGTTTTGACCTCTGGTGACATCAAATGACTCTGGCTTCTACTAAAAAATTAAAATTTTGCATTTCATTATAAGACAACTATATTCCATGTATGATAAGTAACAGAAAAAAAAAACAAAATGAAGAACAAAAGCTGCAAGACAAGCCCTTGTGTGGGATTCAAGCAATGACCGGGAGAATAGGAAAGCAAGCATTTTCTACTTCAACATCCACATACAAGTTAATTGAAAGTTTTTTTTATCTAAAATACTGTCAAAGCATCCTTCACACAAGTCCATCAATAAGTAGTTAAAATTGGCATTATACTTATAGGCTTTCAGGAGTTTTGCCTGTGAGAAGTTATATGTTGTTTCATAGCGTAAGAAGCGAAGCTGGGCTTTTACCCCAGTCAAAAATGTGGTGGGGCGGAACAATGCTTCCGCCTCCCTCATGACAAGGACAAATGTCAGTGTTTATTCCATCTGTATAGAATGTAAAAAAAATTTGCAGTAATTTTTTATTCCTTGCCAAGGCTCAAGAAATCTGTGCGATAGTGATGTCATGTATGGAGTAGTGTGTGGGTGTACGTGGGTGTGTGTGTGACGCTTTGCTTGTAAACACGATATCTCAAGAAGGTAACTCCGAGAGATCTCAAACTCGGCGTGTAGATTGCGCATCTTTATTACATGATTCCTATGGTTTTTGGTGGAGGTCAAAGGTCATTTAGGGTTACGGTGGGCCATAACGTCAAAACCTTGTAAACACGGTATCTCAAGAAGGGTAACTGTGAGGGATCTCATACTTAGCACATGAATTACCCATATTTATTAAATGATCTCTACTGTTTGGTGGAAGTCAAAGTAATTTTGGGGTCAACAGAATTCAAAAGTCAAAACTTTGTAAACACAATTTCTTCAGGAGGGTAACTGCGAGTTATCTCATACTTAGCATGTGGGTTTCACATATTCAGCATATGATCCTTATTGTTTTCGGTGGAGGTCAAAGGTCATTTGGGGTCACCAGAGGTAAAACATGTCAAAACTTGGGAACATGATATCTCAAAAAGGGTAACTGTAAGGGATCTCATACTTAGCGTGTGGGTTGCAAATATTCAGTCGATGATCCCTATTGTTTTGGTGGAAGTCAAAGGTTATTTTGGGTCACCACGGGTCAAAAGTGTCAACATCTTGTAAACACGATATCTCAAGAAGAGAACTGTGAGGTATCCCATACTTAGTACGTTGGGTTGCCCATATTAATTAAATGATACCATTTGTTTTAGTGGAGGTCAAAGGTCATTTGGGGTCACCAGAGGTCAAAATGTCAACACCTTGTTAACACTATATCTCAAGAAAGATAACTTTGAGGGATCTCACACTTGACATTTGAGTTGTTCGTGTGGAGGAGGTGCTTCTTATTGTTTTTGGCGGAGGTTAAAGGTCATTTGGGGTCACAAAAGATTACAAGGTCAAAATCTTGTAAAAGTTACCACAAGAAGGATAACTGTGTAACAATTAGCGTGTGGGTTGCTAATATTGAGTACATGATCCCTATTACTTTTGTGTAAGTCAATGGTCATTAAGGGTCACAGATTGTCAAAACATTGTAAACATTATATTTTAAGGAGGATGGCTGTGAAGTATCTCATACTCGGCTTGTGGATTGGTCATATTTAGTACGTGAATGGTCATACAGAGTAGGTGATACCTATTGTTTTAAGTGGTGGTGAAATGTTATGTTGCGTCACAAGATTTCAAAGAATTTGAACTCCTTAACTAAGTAGGATAAATGTGGGGATCTCATGCTTGTCATGTGGGCGTTTCCTGTTTGTTACAATATATTCATATGGCAAGGAATCGCAGTAGGCCTTTTTGGCTTTCTTGTTCTTAAAAATTGCCCAACATGTTTCACGTAATTTTATCTAAGGACCCTAAATATTCAAAACATTTCCAAATGGGAGGTCACCTCTCTCTATAAGACCCCTCTCCAGGGCAGAGGTTCGAAACATCGTTCAGCCCCCCACCCCCCACCACTGAGAACAACTTCCTACTGTATGCCTATGTGTCGTTCTCAATACTGATCCTTTTAATGGTTCAAACATTCAACCTCCCCCTTTTCGATGGCTACGTAATGATGCAATTTGAAAGTACGGCCCACTGTCTTTTCTTCACATATCGTGTCTGCAAGCAGTTGACAAGGGGGGCCTATTTGTAGTTTCACGTCTGGTGACCTAAGATGACTTTGAACCTCCACAAACCGAGAGAAATATTTCCCTTCATGTAACAAATCTGTATACTACTTCTAAAAAGTATCCCAATTCTTATCTTGAAATATAGTATTCACAATATTTTTGTTTTTTGGCTTCTGGTGACCTTAGGCAGTTAGGTGACCTCGTTCTTCCATCAAAATAATAGTAGCTTTCCTCGCAATATACCTTACCTAGTATAAAAGTATCTATTATTGCTATGTTGAAATAGCGTGTGTTTTTAAGCGCTTTACATAGTTTTCGTAGTTTTAACTCTGGTGACCTCAGATGATTTTCGATTTAAACCAAAAGCAATACGGCTTTCCTCGTATAATGACAAAGTTATACAGAAGATTAATAAGTGTCCCTCATTCCTCCCTTGAAATATCAGTTTCGATGTTTGACCTCTGGTGACCTCAAATGACCTCTGACCTCCCCATAAACAATAAAATTTTTCTCTTAATATGATACCCCTCACTCAGTCATAAAACGAAGTGCCTACAGCTATGTGATATTATGGATAATAATTATTACCTGGTTATCATATTCAGTTTTTAATTTGGAATTGACGAATTTAATCTTTTTAAAACAGTAAGAAGGTGAAAGTAAGTAAGGGTCATGAGGGGAATTCATTACCTCAAGTTTTTCCTTGTCCCCCACTTTCCAAGGAAAAATTACTTTCAAGCTGTTGTCCATATGTCTAGACACATTCTAAACAGGGAACCTTGTACAAAAGGGTCAAGTGAGAAGTAAGTAGTGGTATCAAATAAAGACGTGTGATGTCATAACAAGACCACCAATGTTGCAAACTTCGACTTCGGCGGATCCAGGATTTCACGCACGAAAGGGACGGGGATAATTCCATAAGGGTGACTTTTGCGCCTACGAGCGCCAACCGTACGAAGTCTTGAAAGATTTCTGTTATCTGGTAATTAAAATAAGCACTACATATTGTTAAGCAGCCTTGGGACCGTCTAAAAATATGGTGTCGGAAAGGGGGGGCTACAGTTGGGAAAGCCCCCTCTGGATCTGCGTCTCAATTTAGTGCAATTTTGGTACATTAAACGTATTGCAAGGTGATTGACAACATCTGGAAAATTTTAACTTGGCGACATTCGAAGACGTGACAACATTTTTTCACCACGGAAACTTTCGCTTGGCGGGACAATCCACCCCAGTAGTAGATCTATATGCGAATAAACTTCTTGTCAAAAGCAATTTACTGTCCTTCAATGGCATCTCATTCAAGGTGATTTCTTAACAATTCAAAGGGTGACCTTTGCGTAGTGATTTTTCAGGAGGTAGTCCAGAACCCTGTGTTTATTAAAAAATATGTGTATCTTTTGTAATTCTTGATTCGATTACATAAATCATATCCTGAACGAACAAGCACATGTAAATGTCGTAAAAATGCTATAAATATTTGAAAATGATATAGAATTTTAAAGCAAAGAAAATACATAATAGGAAATTGAATTGTATATGAGTCGGGCAACGGAATACTCTCCCTCCATACTGTCTGAAGCTAGCACAGGATTCACACCCCATTGGCAAGCCCCAAAGAGGAGATAAGCAAAGCAGAGTCCGCTCAGCGGGGTACTATTTTCACGGTTTGGATTTCCCTGATAAACAGATGGATTACTACAACGAGCCCTATTTGTTTTTCTTTTGTGTACATTAATGGCATGAAAGTTGTTTGTTTGGCCAATTCGTGCGTGAAGTATATAGCAAAACTGAATGCGCGCGGAAAGGGCCACCAAATATGATGATGATGTTATTTGATACGTTGTTGTACCAAAAACATATGTCACTGTAC
>WURT03092217.1:0-12677 GCA_009936505.3 Holothuria glaberrima
ATATTGAGAATATCTGCGTTGATTGGAGCTAATATCAAACAACACACCCGGTTCCACCTCCATATTCCGACATCTTCTTCATTCCGACGTCTCTGGTTCCGACAAGTCTGCATGAAGGTTACTGTTACAATAAGGAGGTTCTAACACAACCTACACATATAAGGTTTAGTCATTAAAGTAATGATTCTTTCACACGACTAATTAGCTTATTTAACTTAAAAATTAAAAAAAGTTCATGTATTAACTTCGTTTGACCATTTGATATATGTTGGTTCCAATGACCTTGAAGCCGAACGCACACGGACGACAGAAACGAGAAACACGAAGCAGAATACACGTTTTCGCGCTGACGTCCGTGTGCGTTGGACAAAAACCAAAATTAGCGTTTTCGTCCGACACCTAAACACTTGTTCCGCGAAACGTTGTTTCGCGAAAACATGGGACGTGTTTTCTGTCTCGTGTTTCGCGTTTTCTGTCGTCCGTGTGCGTTCGGCTTTAACTCCACCAAAAGACGTCATTTGCTAAATATGAGTCATCATCGAGCCAGGGAGCTGAGGGGCATCTGAAATCTTGTAGACCACATACTAAGGTGTTCACATTAATTAGAGGGTGGGCTCTTTATTAATCTTCTTTCATACAGATAAGAGCAGTTTTGTTTTGAAAAATCTGAGAGCTCGCACATGAGTATAAGCTCCCGTAAATTCCTCCACAAACAATATCACAGTAGGATAGTGTAGGTAGTGAAAGATAAGAGTACTTTAAATTTTATCGAAAGTGCAACTGCCTAGATTGTTTATTCAGAACACCTACACATTTGATACTACTGAGAGGAACAGCTCGTAAAGAAAATTTTACGCTATTTACGAGTACGAATTGTATTCTGTGGAATAAGCAACTAATGTTAATCAGTAAAGTCATAGCCAAAGTCATAGTGTATATAACCTTTTGATTTTTAACCACTGAAGACTTTTTTCGTTCATGGGGAGTTTGCAAAACCTAGCCGCACAAAGCTTAAGTGAATCTCAAGTCTTAAATTTCATCAATATATATATATATATATATTTCTATAGCCTGATCCGATAAAACTAGGTACGCCATCAAAAATGGCATTTTCTGTTTACGTTATTCATATATACTTGCAGTCTAAAATTTCAAAATATACATGTTAAAAGACTTGAAAAATACATTCAAAAGTTCTAACCTCCATCTATATAAGACCTCTCCGTAAAAATATTTCAAGGTCATTAAAACATCTTTCTTTAAAAAAGAAACCAAAACAGCTACTTTTCGTTTTACATGAAGGACATTACAAATTACTGCTCGCAAGGCAGTACTTCTTTCTAGTCATAACCTGACCCGATAAAACTAGGTGCGCCATTTATTTTTCTGCATAGCAGTTCACAATCATTCCAAATGCAAAGAACTGAGAACGTGTGTTGAAGTGCAGGCCTTCATTATTGGTATAAATAAAGGAGCTACTTTGCACTAACCCAGTGGGCGTCTGCTAGGTTGTCGTACAGTTTCGTGTCCCATCGGGCTCGTAACTCCTTTTGGTAGTAGCTTCAAATTATCACCCGTAGTGGGAGACACCACATTCCTTACGATGCAAACTTACCTTTGTGTTGTAAATTCAGTGTTGATTGCGGCACCGTTCTCATTTCAAATCAAATCTGTAAGTCACTATGTAATCCATAGTTTATTGGATATAAATTTTAATGCTCCAATAATGAGCTTTGTGTTAACTTCCACCCGAGTTTTAACTAAGTCTATTTAAAAGAGCCAGACGGGCCATCGTAACTGATTCTTTCCTTATCTTATTTTACAATTAAAAAGTCATATCGGGATGTTTTTCCAAAACACGGGTAATTTAGGGTATTATGTTTTCGCTATTGGGTCATGGGGGTTAAACCCCTACCCCAGTCTCCTATCCTGTGATTACCGCCTACCTCTCGTACCTCTTAGGCGTAGGGCAAAGACAAGGTAAACTACTTGTGTTTGTATTTTGACGGTTGTAGACTCACATCACCCAATTATAAGGACCAGGTTCCATAGCTGTTTACCTTGAACCCTTCTCTCCGTGAGATCAATCACTTTTCGAGTCACTCAACCCACCCTCGGATTAAAATTACTGATTAAGTGAACTCTCTGGGATCAACGAAGAGATTGATATCAATTACCTATAGTAACGGCATTTCAGCTGACTCTTTGCTTGGCTGCCTTTAAAATAGAGGCCTGAAAAGGGAGTTTACCAATGCTGAACGCCTCATTAAAAGATGTAGTATAATATTAATGTGTTCTTAACTTCAACAACCTTTTGCTTCGTCTCAAGAAATGTGTTACACTTCTGGAATTCTTCTTATAACAGATTTTGGCAGCAAAGCTTCCAACTGAGGTGCCTTTTTACATACTGTAGTCTCTTTGACAACTATAAATATTTGCTTTGGCAGGTAAGTTCAGATCGAAAACCCGAAGATGGTATATGAAACGATAATAAAGAGCCCACATGTTGCTACCACCTAATTTCTTGATCAAAAATCAACTGAATATTGCTTGGGGTAAAAGAAGAGGTATACATCAAGTTTAAATGAGTACAATATTAATACACAGAAGGAGGCACCAGAAAAAAGTTTTCACTGTTTGAGTCTGGTCCCCATTAGCATCAAATAGGGAGGACACAGTCTGAGGAATTTCCCCACAACAATATACTTTAGCATAGGTTGGGGACAATGAGAGCATTGTAAAGGGTCACAAGGGCCTTGCTAAGGCAAAAATCTCGCAATGTTGCAATAAGCCCTTCTATTTCAGATATTTTCTTTGTAATTCTACTGACCTTCCAAGTTAACTGGTTATCAATTTGAACCCCAAAGTATGTGGTACTGCAAACGCTTTGAATTGTGTCTGGGTGCTTTGTTTTGCTTAAATTTAAAGATAATGTATTTGCCGCTAACCAAGCATAAGGTTTATCGAACTCTGCAGAAATAGTTGCAACAGGTTTTTCAGCATCAGTGCTACGAATTTAAACAGTTGCGTTGTCAGTGAACAAGATAAAATTTACTATATTAGACGATTTGTACACATCATTTACAAAAACGAGGAATGATAATGGTCTTAAAAGAGATCCTTGTAAACTACATCTATATTTATGCCAGTAAAACATGAGTCTTTACCTTTAAATCTTACAAATTGTTTACGTCCACTTAAGTAACTTTCATACCACTTTGGAGTAACACACCTTATACCATACATATACAGTTTCTTAACTTAAATTTTATGGTCAATAGTTTCAGAAGCTTTCGAATACTGCAACTGTTTTAAGGTGATTATCTAATTTCATAGTAATATCATCAACAAACTTTAGAGACGCCATGTAAGTGGAGTGGTTCTTGAAAACCACACTGACCAGAAAACATGTTTATTCTTATGAATAAAATTTCACAGTCTATGATAGGCAAGTTATTCGTAAATTTTAAATAAATCTAGAGGAATAGAAACTGGAACTGGGTGGTTTTTCGAGAGAACACTTTTACCAGACTTACCAACGTACACTGTAAAACCCAATTTGTTGGGAAAACTTAACAGAATTGAGGCAACTTGCTGATTGAGTTTTTTTAAGTTTAGTGAACTGAGTTTCTCCTTACAATGAGATGCATAATCAGAGAAACTCAGCTGACTGTTCTCAAACAGGATCAAGCAGCAAGTTACCTTAGTTCTATTAAGTTTTCCCAACAAACTGGGGTTTACAGCGTATTAAATATGCGGAGGTTTGAGGTAGGGCCATGAACCACCACTTAAACGAAATAATATCTTGAGGACAACTTTATATCAACTTACTAGCAAAAACATCGTTTGCTATGTTTGATAGGAGACAAAATCTTGAAACAAAATACAACCATAAAGAAATGTCAATTTTGATTGTATCAGCCTTGACATGAAATCCAATAAGTAAATTTATTTGTTTATGATCCCACTCCTTCTGTTAACATCTGTTTCAGTTTCGTGCTAGAATTGCAGAACTTTCTACACGTTCTCAATACAATTCGCTTCCTAGACATCATCCGATGCACTTAACTAAGTAGGCATACTTGTAATTCTGTTGTAAATTTGTAGTTTATGAAATTAAAGAGAATACTTTCAACGAAACACAGACACTTGAACAGTAAATAATGCTATCGATTTCAAAGTCTGGGAAAATAACACAAATTTTAAGCACGTTAAGTCGTGCCACTGTTAGGAATTCAATAGCAGCGTAGTTATATGACGAAAGTAAATGTGAAGCGTGAAACGTTAGAATTACTTGTTAAGTAGCAAGCCATTGTCCGCTTATTTTCATTTCAATGAGTGTTTTTCTATGTTAAATTCAGTTGACAATATGAAAGCACCAACCCGTGAGCATTGTGACAGATTTAATTGAGTATCACATCGTGTTGTTTTGAAAGTTTACTATTTGGTTTACGAGAATTTGAGAGAAGTTGACTTGCATGCAGGTATAAAGAAGTTCTTCGGAAACAGTAATGATCTACAGAGAACAAGTTGTCTCGACATTTATTTTGAAACTTTAGCCTATTCTTACTAATCTTCTCTTTTTTCCGGGAGTGTATCTCCCATAGTGTTTTCAAATTGAATTTAGGGAGAAATTCTTCATGGAAGTAGAAATTTGGTAAAAAAAAAAACATATTATTAGTCAGGTGATTAAAAAGAGGCATTTATGCATTAGGAACACACAGTATCCTGCAGTCTGCAGTCAACTTGTAACGGGTAACCAGTCTGAAGAGCATTATCGTTGCCGCCATGGTTTTGTTGCATTGTTCCAATTAATATGAGATATAACACTGTAAAATCTCCGGTTCGGATTTGAACTCAATCCATTTAAATAGGCCTGAACCAAACTTTGGTCAAATATTTAACTAGATTTGATTACATTTGAACAATAAAATGGTTATTTTGAACCAAAGCTATTCAAATATTTGACCCTTTATTGGTCAAGTGCCCATTTGCTCCATTTTAGTTTCATTTTGAACAGGATATTTTTGAGTGTATGTTACACGAGGGCATAAGGTTTATAGAACATCTCTACTCCCACCACCACCATCCCAAACTTGAAAGATATTTTACCGTAATGATTATGTAGGCTATAGAGAAAGCAGGGAGGATTTGAAACTGCTTACAACAAAAGCCTACTTGCTGACTCAGTCGAAATCATTGTTCATCAATACTTAACTTATCGCTGAAAATCGTTAATGTGATTGTACTTGCCCGTGGTAAAGTAGACTCATGCACACGCAGCAGTAAATCTGACACTTTCACATATAATTAATATAATAATATTTCACGCAACTCTTATCCCAATTTATTTTTACAATCTACTCAGTTTTATTCTTCGATTCTAGCTTATAACTATGTTCCCGTATTCCTCGTGCTTGTGTCTTCATTAAAACAGTTTTATAGAGAGGAACATTTAGAGGGTCTAGCGTTATATCGATTAAGGGGAGGTGATATTATCTAGAACTTGAAATATGTCTACACTACATACAGTGAACAGTGACGCCACAGCTACTGCCGACATTCGAAAATTAGTGTTAACTCTTTACTATTATACACAAAGAATCAGAAGCATCTTTTCTAAATTAAGTTTAGGAAGTTATTAACTAATACATAAAGTTTTGGTGAGCTTTGTCGTGATTACTTATTAATGATTGTCGACTTTCACCTACGTTCACACAACAAAACAGGTACCTTAGACAAGTGTTCAACAGTTTGTTGCACCCAGGTGCCCAACTTCCCTAGAACAGTTTACGAGAGAAAACAGAATGAGGGCAGTAAACATTTTCCTGCTTAATGAAAAACTGATGAATATTACATTTATGAGACAGTTCATTGGAATGCCAATGCGCTAACAATCGAGAACGCGTGGTTTATCTTAGAGCAACTTCGTATTACCTCAAGGGCTGTGTGATGGCTTCTTGTTGTGGCTCGTGTCTACTTAAAGTCGTAGCTCGATCTAGTGAGAAAGTAGTTTCGTGCTTCGCCTGTACTAGTACATAGCCTGCCGGACTTTCCTTGAACGGAAAATGTATTTGCCCCAATTTGGATAGTTTTACCCGGGTATCCCATTTCATGAATGCGTCTTGAGAATCACGTGACAATTTTTTCCTACTGAACTTTGATGTTTATACAAAGAAACTCCTTGGATACCTTGCACATGCAATATTTTTGTTTCCAGCATTAAGATACTTGAATAGAAATAAGAGGATATTTGTTAGATTAGGCTGATGTTTCAAAATAAGTTTGGGCAACTGCTTATGCTCATTATTAACCAAACTCACTCTGGTTTGCGATATCTTTTATGTTGATTGAGCAGAAGTTTAAAAAAAAGTTCAAATTTGACACAAAGTGTTAGGAGCAATTGGGAAAACCGTGTAATCTATGCAAGGCGAACTTAATAATGGACGTGTTCTGTACAACATTGCCAGATTTAAACTTGAATTAAAAATTGTAACAGCTGCATTCAGCGTCGTCTGGACAGGTTGCTGTTTTTTGTAGTTTTTGAAGAATGGAATAAAAAATCATTTTAGGTTGCAGAAAAAAATGTCTAAATTGCACTTCATTATTTAATCAAAAGTAACTGACTTGGCCGATAGCGTCACGACTTGGCATATTTTTCAACAATAGAAAACCGCAAACAACAACAGGCGGTCACTGGACCATGGATAACTTTGTGCAAGTTTCAAGTAAGCGGATTCTCTAATGATAACCCCTTCTCGTCATTATGTTATGTATAGGTTAGAGCCCCACTGCAATCAATAAAAAAGATTTTGACAATTACAAGTTAATTTCTGGGGAAAGTCCTAAGTATTTTGTAGAAGAAAGCTAGGCCTGTAACCTAGAGGTTCTGTACCGTTATTCTAAAGTGCACGAATATTTCTAAAAATTTGAAGCTTTTTTTTTGTCGTCGTTTTGCTTTGTGTATGTTTGTTTTTCTTTTCCTGAGGCTTTTCATCAGTCACGATGCAACAGATAGGAATGTAGATTTTATGTAACGGTACCTCGTGTAAACAATGTAAATTTTGACAAGAATAATCACTTAAATGTTAAAACCATTTGAAAGTCATAAAAAGTCGCAAAAGACTTACCTTGAAACATAAAGAAGGCTTATGGGAACTAGATTCTTCTGCGGTGTACAACCCTCAATTTCCAGATGGTGAAAAAGACAAAAGTTCATGAGCTGTCTAGCATAAAACTGATAGTTTATAGACAGTGGATTTCAATTACATATGATCACTGGTATGCATAAAAATAACTGCTAAACTAAAATACTAAAAATATGGCTTTATCCTATTGCTCTCATGCTCTTGAACTGTATTTGAAAGTTTGTGCTTTTCCTGTGATTTTCCGAAAGGACAGCATGGGTAATGTTTTATTAACAACCTTTGCAAGAAGTTGATAGTACATTAGGATTAGCCTTAGTCGTAGGGTCGTCGATCTGCAAACGTATTGATTGCAGATCACAAAAGGCAAAGACCTTGTCATACTAGCAAGACGGGTAGACCTCCCATATGTGGTCATCTTATATTTCCTGGTTCTGTCTACGGTGGTACAGAAAAAGAGACACAGTACGGGCGAAGACAATTCACACAAATAGCTTCTAGCCATATGCATTTCAGAGCTCCTTACCTTTACAACGGCTTTACAGGCTATTAGGTTGATAACATAGAGTACCCCACTCAGACAATAGAATGGCGTGGTTAAAGTAAACCGTTTTAGTGCAGTGGGTACAGCATATAAACACTATTCACTATCCAGGCACAATAATTAGCAAGCCAGCGAGTATAGACGATCTTCCCTTCTCCATTTCAACAAATGCCGACGGATGGACACCTACGACCATAATAATGTCGTACCATACAGATAAAAATATAAAGATTACTGAATTGGCTCAAGCTTCTTCCAAAATATTCATCTTGCTCATCTATACATTTTGGAGTTACACACTTACATATAACTGGAGGTTTGCTGTGCAACTTCGTTTTTTAAACATTTTCTAAGCAACAAGTTATTAGGGTATTGCCGCTGTTGCGTTATTGTTTGTAATCTGAGTGACGAAGAACCAGCGTGTGGCGATAAAAATTGCCTGAGGCGATGTGATTAGTAATAAGAAATTTACCTCAGTAGAACAAATAAAAGATGATATTTGAAAGACAGAATGTTAAGCCGAACCAATTCAGCGTGACCACAAAGGCTTAGCGGTGCTGCAAGTTTTGTAGGCTAGTAAGATATTGTAGTTAATGAGTTAAATTTTGGGAACAGTACATTATTTTATGAAGCACGCTTAATGCTACACTTTCTTGCCTTTTAATTTATGTTTTCAAAAAGACAACGATCTATTTAAGCATGTAGCGTCACGAGACATCTCCAGTATTTTGGTTTTGTTATACTCTGTGCTATTAAGGTTCCTAAATATGTAATCAAATCCTATAAGATTCTTTCATGACACCGGTAGTTTATCACATGTGGTTTTGAAGGTGACTAGCAAATAAATTTAAAGGAATTTACTTTCTTTGCAGTATTTTGAGGTAATTAAAAAGCCGTGGGTAAACAAGGACATGTACACTTGAGAAGGGGTGCCCTTAAGTGAACTTTAATTGTATACCATACCAATTGTCCCTTTATATGTTGCAAAGGTTTATTACGTCATCAACGTAACTATGACATCTTTAGCATAGTAAAAAATGTATAACCCAAGAGAGGGCGCTAGACTCAATTCACCCCGTCTTTGCCTTGTTTTCCATTCGTTGTTTAACACCGCTCTCTTTTTGTCATCAAAGTATGCTTCCTATTCTTGAATTAACAGATAAGGTGAATCCCTTTTAATTAATTCATCGATCAAGAAAAGAGTTTTCCATTTTTTCCGTAATTGTAAAATTTGCTCTGTACGTCAGATGAATAGTTTATTCTTTCCCATTGCGAAGACGTTATTGTGTCAAGATAGTACCAGTTATTCTTGTTACAATGCAACGTTTTACATCGATATTTTTTTAAATTATGAGAAACGTACCGAATACCTATATGACCGTAAACTTAGAGTCTGGGTACGATTTGACGGGTAGAACACAGCTGAGAAATTGAACCGATGATAAAACTAAAAATTAAAATTTAATGAAGAACTGAAAATAGTAAAAATAAGGGTAAAAATTTCAAAACGGTGAAACTTTCTTTCCACTTTTTACAATATATGGGTGGGGTGGTTTCTCCTGTTTTATTTACTATTTAAGACAGCACAATTGACTTTATCTTCTGATGATTCAATAAGAGCAAACCACAACAACTTAGTTACATTGTTGTTCACTACTCAAGAGGACAATACACGTGTGCCTCCTGTCAGTATGCATAAACTTAAAATAGAAGTGAAACAAAGGATTGTTAGGTTAAGTTGTTGCAGAAGTAAAAAGTGTTTCTGTTTGTGACAAATTTGATAAAACTGAGACATTATTTGTAAATGCAACAAGCAAAAGCTTCAGAAAACAAAAGTACTTGTGGGTGTTTTGAAAAACCTGACATTCTTTATGATCCGTGTTTTAGGTATGGTGACATAAAAACCATAATTAGATATGTGATATTAAGAGCTAAAACTTCAGATTTACTTATAGTTCTTATCTAAATCCTTGCCGTAAAATGTGTATGATAATTATTTCCACGCTGCAGGCATATTGTGAACAAATAAAAGCAAAAAATGAAAAATTGAAACCATGAAAGGAGAGACTTAAAGGTATGCCTTATGTTAGACATTGATTTGTTTGACATTTCAAGGACAGTTGTAAAGTTGATTTGCATCTAGGAATGAATTCGAAAAAAAAAATGGCTGATGGCTGACGGCTACTAGATAAATGTACAATGGCATGATGATACATTTTCGATGTTCACTCTCACTACCCATTTTCCCTTTATGTTTCTTTTATTTGTTTGGAGGAGGCTTTGGCCGTCCTGGCCAACCAATTTGCTGCCCAGTGCACTAAACATCTGTTTATACAAAGGCTATAGACCCTTTTCCGAATTGCAGTGGAAAAGCAGTTGAAAAGCTCCGGAAAACAATACAAACGTAAATTTTGAATGAAACTTGCAACTATCTTCCTCTTGAGAAATCACAAAAAACCTGACAACTAGAAGTTTTTACACACTTCTGAAGACGATTACAAATGAAACGTTTTGTCTTACTACCTTAAATGAGGTATGTAAAAAGGCTGTAAGAGATGGCTGGAGTTATTATGGTTTTTTTACCACAAATTTTGGGATCAATTCCATGACAAATTTTCTTATAGAAATCTATATTCACAAAAAAAATGTTGTTCACCTATGACAAAACAGTACATTTCTTTCTGTGGGCGGTTTATTCCTTAGCATTTTAACTAAGTACACAGCAACCTAATTTTGGTGACAGTAATGGATCCACCCACTCTAGTCGAGTTTTTCAAAAAAAGAACGGACTTTTTCCCAGATGACAAGTCCTTATGAAAACTTATTGTCGTTGACATGAACGTCCTGTAGATGTGAGTCAACAGAAGAATTACTGGATGGAAACCCCGGCTACCAATTTCTGCATTCTGCTGATGTCCCTGGCGGTCTATTAGAATTTTTCACATCCTTCATATTACTAATTCAGTATTGCCTTGTATATCTGAACACAACTTTAATAAATGAAACAAGGGTGGCCCCAGGATTTGCCTGGCTGGAGGTGGGGAGCAGGCTACCATACAAGGAACAACAACCTGAAGCCTTACAAAGGCGACAAGTCATTGGAACAATGGGAGAATGAAGACAGAAAAATTTTCGTAAAAATTTTCGTGTCTTCATGGGAGGAATTTTGGCATTTTTATTCCAAAGCTTTCAAATTTAGGATTCTATTGAAAATCGGTTTAAACTGGGGATTGTATTTGTGAGACTTCTTGAAAGTGAATACAAATAAAGTATCGAGGCAAATGTTTGCGGTTGGAAATTAAATCCTCTCTCGTTCTCATTGGGTTTCCTCAACGAAACTAAAATATTTCCTCCTCGGGGGCAGTTTTTCTAGACTGGGATCATGATGGCTCCACCTGCACCACCTGGTTTTACCCATGAGAAGAAAAACAAATATCTGACTTACAGTGTTACTCAACTACATAGCAAACAAAGTAATTACAAGTTGGTGCGGTGAAACCATTCATTAATAAAAAGGCAGGCAATGGTTGTACAAAGCAATATGGTTTTCTCTGCTTTTGTTACTAGAGCTTCTTTGTCGGTAAACTAGATGATGTTAAATTGATACAACATTGAGTGGGAGTAACAAACCTAGAATTAAACAGACATTCTGTTCTTGCTCCCACTCAAGAATAATTGAACAAGAATATAGACTTTTGAAATTGTTGCCTAATGCGGAAAACTGACGTTTACAAAAGCGTCAATGAACACAATTTCAATGATGTTCATTGATATATCAGACTAACCATGGAGCTATGATAGCTCCATGAACTAACTCACTTAAAAACACCATAGATATTTACAAGCGTGGGTAGAAAGACAGACACTCCCTAACCGATTTCAGGCCCGTGAGGCAGTTGCTAGGCCAAAGAGCAGAGCTCACCCTCATGGAAAACACGAACAATATTTTTAGAAGAACCATGTGAATTTGGTGCTCTGAAACTTAAAAGAATGAAAGAACTGAATTCCTATCGTGCACACTCACACACAATGGAGGCTGAATGTGAGCCCGCCCATGGACGTCTTGTGGGTCACTAATGGCGAGAGGAACGTAACGCCTCGAGTGAGTAGAAAACCTTCTGTGTTTAAGTATATTTGTGACATTGAGCTCTTAGAAACTTTCAATGAAAACAATTATTGAAATCATTTTCCCTTTTTTTTTTGACAGGTCATGGAAATTACGACCGTAGTCGACAAGGTACTAAAGGGGCACTATAAGTTATAAGGTGGGGAATATTTCTAAGGGGTAAGATATGCCAAAATGCTCTAGGGCAATGGAAAGTTTTAATTTTCTAGGGACAAAACACTTTTAGGGGAGAAATCCCTTTCGTCTCATTGGCAAGGGCTTGAGGAAGGGTGGTCGGCAGAAAGCCGGGAGTCACTAGGTGTTATTCGCATAGACTTCGGAACAATAATTTCATGACGGATTTAAGGTTTAATTGTGAAGTCTTTACCCACCAAACAATGGGGTCAAGCAAGACTAGCAAAGATTAAAAAGTTCAAGGGAGACTGTGGACAAAGAGAAATGATTTCACTTTCTTCGTGGTGGTAAATTAGTTTCACTACTATTTTCATCACCTGTTGCTACAGTGGAGTGCGCAAACGAGAGGCATATGACTGCTCGATCCTCGCATTTAATGCTCAGTCGAGGAATTCGGAGAATGTATGAAAATTGACATATACTTGGCAGAGGAAAGAGGTTCAAGCGGAAAAGTTGGAACTTGTCTTCCCCGAACCACATCTGCAATTGTTTGAATTTTTCTTTCAAAGCTCCTGCATCACTGCAAGTCAACTTACTTGTGAACATGTGAGCAACTAAGATGTGAGCTTGTCCCGTCTCGACATATATTTACACCTGTAACCCCTTTGGTCTCTAACGTTGTGCGGAAGTAGTGAGAACTACGAATGTGTCCTTGTTTTATTAATCCCTTAGGCTAAATAAGTGAATC
>WURT03092261.1:0-12675 GCA_009936505.3 Holothuria glaberrima
AGGGTTTGGGTTACAGGGCATTTTATGGGGCTTTTGCCCTCCTTTGCCCTTAAATTTGTTATGTTATGTTATGTTAATGTAAGTACCTATTGTGCGATTTTTTTCCTGCAGAGGTCCCACCTCCCACTAGGTCAGGTTGCATGAGTGCCTTTGCAAGCGTAATACAGAAATGGCCAGTTTATCATCTAGGTACCCAAGGCAAGGCCTAAATCAGCTTCTCTACAACGTTTTTAATCTTCCTTAAGTTACATCAATTCAAGCCATAGGCAAGCTCCTGTGTACTTAGTGATGGCTCTCTTAGCCTTTTTGCCTTTTTGGAGCTGATGACTTACTGAAGACTGTAAACACAGTCTACACATGATAATACCAGCTAGGCCTAGGCATACTTTGTGTTCAGCAAAGGTAAAATCAATATCTGTTCGAACCAGTAGCCAGTGACGGTTATATTCTGAAAAAAAGCACAAACATTTACTGTAGGTGGGCGCCCACAAGTAGCCAGTAACGGTTATATTATAGGCTAGGCCTATTCTTCTGAAAAAAGCACAAACATTTAGGTGGATGCCCACAAGATTTTCATTTGCCCTATTTGCACGGATTCCATGCCCACAAGACTTTCACTCATCTTATGGACACGGATTCCGTGCTGGCAAGATGTTCATTTATCTTATGATAACCCGACTATGTGCCCGCAAGATTTTCATTCATCTTATGGACACAAATTCCATACGTGTGCTGCATGATCTTTCTTTGCTAAAAAGATCTGAACCACGACTGCAGTACTTCACTTGCAGATTTTTCAGGTGGTTTGAAGGTGGCATTGGCAGCTTATATTTTGGGGGTGGGATCTTGGGAGTAGGATGCTTATAATTTCCTTTTCTTACTGGTAGGGCGACCTTTTTAAAATATAATTTGCCAAATTGAAATTGAGAGCAGTAGGCCTTTATGGCACGGACAAATATAAAAAATGAAAAAGGGAGGGGGTAGTCATTTGATTGGATATTCCAGTGGTGGTGCTACATGAGGGCATGACACAGATTTTTTCCTTCTCCCACAGTTCCCACAGTTCCCCCACCCTTCCCAATAAGATCTCAGGATAGTCCTGAGACTTAATATTTCAGTATTCAACCAGAAATACTGTACGCTAAAACCTCAGAGCTTCCAGGGCTCTGCCCCTGGACCCACATTAGGGGCACTAAGGCTGGCTCCTGGAACCCACCCGCTTAAAAAGTATAGTGGCCTGACGGGTAAAATAGCCTAATACATTAAAATTATTTGGAATCTTTGCATTTGACGATGCATTTTTTATAAACAGAAAGAAATATGCTAAAACTTCAGAGCTTACGGGGGCTTCTCCCCCTGGACCCCCTCCCAGGACATTGCCCCTGGACCCCACCAGGGACACTAAACCCGGGACCCCACCAGGCTGGCCAGATCTCACACTTAGCACTTGATTTTACGCTACACTGGAAAATTTTTTCCCCCAACATCTCCATTTGCCCCCCCACACTTTTCAAGTCCTGGTGCCACCACTGGATATCCTAGCTTTTGAAGGTGGCATGCGAGTCAAGTTTCTGAAATATGCCTAGAGCTTATCTGGATGATCCATAATTTCGCCACCTTTTTGGAGTATGTACAGTAGGCTACAGGCATAAGCGTTGGAAGCTTTTCAAGTTAAAAGTGGGGTGTGGAAGTGAATATCAATGATCATGTGTCCTGGGGGAGGGTGCTGGAGACTTTTTGACCATTAAATTTAAGTGCCCAGATGCAAAATGGTGCGCTGTGCACAATGTTTGACAAACTTTGGAGTAATTCCATCCTACTATTCAATGCCATATTTTTGCAGCATGTCACCCAAAGTGGAGGTTTCTAGTAGTGTTTGCACCAGGTAGGAAATTTGTACCCAAAATGTATTTCCCGTTGGGTACCAGGGTACTCGACCATAAGGTAGCAATATCTGACTTCAGTGCATTGTATGCACGTACATTTCAAGTGTAGTATGTTGTTTCGTTATCTGGTACAGTATAGACGCGGCTTGATGTAGCCTTTGGTGGGAGCAATCATCGCAAAAAGGAAAAGAGCAAAAAAAGATCCTTAAAATTTGCTAAATATTTCACCAAATTGCATTGAAGGACCCTCAAATATTCAAAATATTTTCCAGGACACCCCCTTCCCTTACACCCCTCCCCCAGGATGGCTGTCTGAAACAACCTTCACCCAACCCCACCCAGCCGAAAAAACAGCTTCCCACATATTTGAAACAAACCAAAAAAAGAAGAAAACTCACAAAGCAATTTAGAATAAAAATTAATCTACTCTCAAAAATGTAATAAATAGTATATTAAAAATGTGCTCACTTGTAAAATTTCTAAAACATGAGATCTCAAAATTTGGAGAGTTTAAATGCAGCTTCAAATACCTAGAAAGTGCCTTTTGTCATAATTGTCTTGGTACTCTCTGCTCCAACTCATGGTGGCGCTCCGCTTCTAGATAGTGTCTGGGCATTTTTTTTTGCTCCCCCCATACAGGTAAATGCAGTCCTGGACATGCCCCTGCGGTGGGCTATCGAAACATGTACCTTTGTTTCATTGTTAGTTTCGTAATAGTTCTCGAATTTCTTCTCTTGTATGTATCTTATATTTTTCTGCAGGAAATTTGGGAAAAAAATCCGTGCTAATTTAGAATCAGTGATCGGAAGTGACAAAGCATTACAACTTCAAACTTACTTCTCCAAATTAAAATTTCAGTGACAAGTTCCAAAAGAGCCAAGATGAAGAAGCGTAACAAAACCTGAGGAAAGCAGGTGTAGAAAGAAAATGGTCAGTAGGATTTGAATGCGGTACACTGCAAGAATGGGAACTGGATGCACTATATATGTCAGTATTGCGAGTCCTTTGCCCTAACAGATTGCGCTGCGAGATGAGCTGCCAACAATTGATTTTAAATGTTATAAGTACTGTACATACTAATTTTAAGTACTTACTACAGACTAACTCCATTACGGATGCACATGTCTATACGTATATTATATCTCTATGTATACCCTAGGGTATAACCCTAACCTTATCTCTATGGTTACCACGTATGTAACCCTATCATGCATATAACCCCATCCCTATCCATATGGCCACCACGTATATAACCCTACCTCTATGCATCACTGATTCTAAATTGGAGCGGAAAAATCTTTGAATTGCCTAGTGGGCCAAGAATCCGCAAACTCGTTTATCTCCATCTTAGCATACAGCGGTACTGACATGTAATGATCAGATAGTCACATCTCTTTAAGTTGGCAATCAGTTCATCATCCATGGTGCATGATCTTTCAACTCTCTGATTGGAGGATAATATCCATGCCCCCAAGATTTTCTTGCATCTTATTGATACGGAGTCCTTGTCAATAACGACTCTGAAACATTTAAGGCACAAAATGTTTTGCTCATATTCACCAGATCGGTGCTTTTGCATTTCCCCCAATAATCTGTGTGTTTTTTTCATACCCCCCTGCAAGAGAAAAGTGTGAAGAATACTGTAAATATGCTCAGAAGAAATTTATAATTCAAGCTCCTGTAAGCAGGGAGGTGCTATTTTGACAGGAGATCCAACTTAAAATGTAATTTATTCTAATCCTGTTTGATCGAATTAAGAGTGAGGAGATAGTCATTTAATGACAGATTATAGGACTTCAGAACCTCCAATTCTTTTGTCTAATACTTATAACTGCTATTTTCTGTCCTAGACAACCTTTGTCAACGACTCTGTTAGGCTGAAAATAGGATTATCGTGAACAATGGTTTAATGTGTAGCAAGTTGCCAACAGCCTAGTAAGCACCAGTGTTTTAACATTCAAAAAGACTGTTTTTCATGACAAAGTCTAAAGATCCTTGTAGTAAAAGAACTGCCCATGCTATTTGCAATGCGGAGAAGAGCTATGAGGCTATATGTTACTGTTGATTTTTCATCAATTTGCACCTTATTTCGCAACTTTAAGCTGGTGTATTTGTGCTCAAAATGTAACGAAAAAAAGACAATGTGATGTTTTTGAAAGGGGGCACAATGCCCCACATAGGCACAAATTATTCTGCAACTCAAACGACTGGCAATGAAAAATAAATGGGCAAATTTTCCTGTGCTGCTCTTCAAGATTTAGCAGACGACGTGAACCTTTGTGTTTTAATAGTTTCCTAAGTACCTTTAAGCCTATTATATCTGGAAGATTACTTCAAAAAGAGATTACTGTCAGCAACTAGCTAGGCTCAAAGAAAGGGTTAAAGATGTGTCTCCTGTCAAAGTAACACCTCTCTTCTGTAAGCAGCTGTGGTGGAAGGAAAGTTGAGGAAACTGCATGCTGTAGTATAGCTTTGTATACTATGCTCCATCAGAACACACTCCGAATTCAAGGCCCTTATTCTCTACATAGACATTCTCAGTAAATAGGATAATGATGTGTCCCAGATTTCCCATATCATGTGATCACATAAGACATGGAAGAGCAATAATTTACATTTATTTACTTTTATACATTACTTCTTGGAAACTTACAGAGCATGGTTTGATTATTCTGCATGAAATTTTCATAAATTACACCTGTAAAAAGCCTACACCCATGTACTCGACTGCTTGAAGGCAGCATAAGAGTGGGATTATAGATCATTTTTTTTTGTAAAATTTATCAGCAATTCCAATATATAGAAGGTGTAATAGTGTTCATGTCATTGTCAGCTTTATACATCGGTGACAGTTTGTCGAGTAACCAAGTGGATTGAAGTCGTGAAAGCTTAAAGTGTTTGCCACAATTCAACATGGTTGTGGCTAAATCCTGATTTTGTCAATGAACCGCCTAAGGACCTACTACTTGGAGCAACGTGCCAATAGAATGTAGTGTGTAGGGCCTGATTGAGGACTATAGCCATAGTAGGGATTAACATGGAATTTGAGGATCAAGATACTATGAAGAGGTCAACAGTGGGCCTGTATTTTAAAAGGTGGGCGTAATTGGCACAGATTCCGTGCCCTCAGAGACATCCATTTATCTTATGGATACCCAAAGTGCATTTAATATCAGGCCCACACCAAAATTAAACCAAAAACAGTAATAGAAAACATATGGACTTTGCCAACTCAAGGCCAAAGATTTTCCATTCTGAGTGCATGGAATGCAGACTGGATGGATACAGATTCTATGCTTGCAAGATTTACATTTATCTTAATATGAACACTGACACAGTGCCTGCAAGATTTTCAGTCATCTTATGGACAGGGATTCCATACACGTGCTGTAAGATTTTCTCTTTGCTAATAAGTTCACCATTGGAATAAAAGAAATTAAGAGCAGTACTGATATGGCAGGGATGACCCGGATGAATATTAAAAAATGAAAAATTCGGAGGGGGCAGTCATTTGATCGGATATCCCAGCTTTTGAAGTTGGTGTGCGAGTCAAGTTTTAGGGATATGCTTAGGGCATAGGCACAATTCTATCTGGATGATGTTGATGAATTTCTCCACCTTTTTTGAGCTGAAGTCTGTATCATGATGATCAAGTATGCCTACATATTTACAGGCATAAGTGTAGAAAGCTTTACCAATAAGGCCACCCCCCTTCAGTTACACTACTAGTTTTGCAATAGTAAATCCCCCCCCCCCCCATCATTTGAGTTTCTGGCAAAATCCCTGATATGCCTGGTCATTCATGGATGAACATGGGGCACAATTTGCCTTCTCTCTTTGACTACTGCTTGGAAGTTTACAAAAGAGGTGTTGTGCTAATTTGGGACCAACATTTATCATTCCCATCAAAGGATTTGAGAGAATCTCCGATCTGTAACCACTTTCACAAAAGCAGAGAGGGGATGGAGGGTTCTTGTTCTGCCCAGCTGTTGAACATATGAACCAAGCACGGCTCCCCGAATTACACAACCTTTCTGAGATGAACAACTAATACCCAATTAAAATCAACCTATTTTAAACTCCTTTGGCATCACCGAACAAGTAAGTAGGCCTATGAATTCCCTTGAAATTTCATAGTGGTTCCACTGGGATTTGATCCAGGGACCTTTAGAGTGTAAGGCAGTACATGCAACCACCAAATCTTTGCCACCTCATAAGCTGGTTCTACAGTAGACTTTCAAAAAGCGTGAAATCCTTGAAAGAAAATTTTGGGGTTTTTACCAGGGAGTCTGACTGCAGTACAGTATGAACAAGCAAGTTTACCACTGTTCCCTCCCATTAATATTAATTATTATTATTCTTTTCTTCTTTTGTAGTTGCCAGGTTCATTTGTAAGGAGTCTGCATAGTGCACATCACCTACTGTACAGATGATAGACTGAGGTCCATTGTTGATGTCATGGTCAGGTTTCTCATCTTTTTCCAGTACATTGGAACAAAATACAGGTAGTGTAGGTTTGATGTAATTAAAAACAGTGTGGTAGGGTCAATATCATTTCATGTACGGTAATGTAAGATTTGGCTTTGGAAACAGGTACAATGTCATATGTACAACTTACTACATAGCAATTACATTAACTACTTCCATGAGAGGAATTATTTTTAACACACATATGTTCATTGCCAAATTTGCTTTTGCCATGCAATTATTTCTTCTTGGCATGGTACCAGAAGTGACTATATCCTACAAGCATTACTGTAAGAGTTAAACTGCTAATGTAGGAGGGTCCAGCTTGCCTTGTATCTACAGTATTTATAGCTTCTAAGGGAAGCCTCAAAAATCAGACCCCTGAGGGCCTGAGGCCGTCAAAGCAGTCCACTACTGCTCATTATACAGCCTGCATATCACTCATGCCTGAGTGCACACAGCCACAGCACCTCTGTGAAAGTAAATGAGCTCTGAGTGTCCAGCAGAGAGATGCTGCTATTGTTTGTAAATAATACAGTAGCTGTTCTTGGCTTCTGCTGGTTCATGGTTGACAGTTAATTGTCAGGTCTTCTTTCATATTCAAGAAGCTTATCTTCTGCCTGTTGAGATGTGTGCATACAACTGTCCACTGACTGTGAGTGTACTGGGAGATGCATGCACTGAAGAGTAGCACATTAAGTGGTAGTTGCTATACTCATTACAAAGGGTAGCAACAGCTGGACCTCAGGCCCTTGGGTCTGAATTGTGCGGCTTCCCTCAGTACAGTAGCCATATTATGCTATAATATTTTCTTCTTTTTTCTTTTTTTTGTGTGTTTACTGCATTCATACTGGTTTATTCAATTGGCAGTTGACCCATGATCCTGCAAATGAGTTACCAATATTGGGAGTGATGAGTACACGCCTGCCTTCTTAACCTCTGAGCACTAGACGAAAAGAGAACGCTAATCTCGCTGGTTTTTATCCACGCTCACTCTGGTATAGGGTCATCAATGAGCCAATTGGCTTCCTGACCCTCAAACATTAAACTAGTTCTTCCATCCTTTAAATTGAGTTAACAATATTGTTCTTGATATTTTTGCCTCAGTACTTCGTTGTCATTTCAGCATTACGCAAGAAGTTGTAGTACCCATGTAGTGCAGTGTAGGGAGTGTAAGCTTTGAAAGGAGGGTCCATAGAGTTACATAATCAGGCTTTAGCAAGATGAATGTTGATTTGAGGGTGAAAAATGTTTAATTTAGTGGCATCTTCAAATTCTACCAATCCACATGGCTGCAGTTCCAATCAACAATGCTTGCTATAGTTGACGTATAGTCATGCTGTTCATTAAAGGTCATAAGCAGTTGCCCCAAACCTATTTTGAAACAATAGCTAAATCTCACAAATTTTTCCTTATTTCTCTTCCAAGTATCTTTCATAATATTTTAGGACATACATATTGCAGTTGCTCCCCGTAAATTTTACAATTGAGTGAGAAAAATACTGTCTCATGATTCTCAAGAGCCATTCAGGAAATACAATAGTCTACTGTACTGTACAATTCTTTATTGGGATGACTGCATTCTCCCTTTAAACTCAGCTGTCTCACTTTGTAGAACAGTAAAGACAAAGAGACAACGTAGAACCCAGCTTGCTTTCTGTCAACTTGACAGTACAGGCACACCCTCACCAATGACTTGTAAGCTCATTTAGTTATTTTTTCAGATCATTGCCACTACAAGACAGGCTAGGATAGCACAGGACAATGCTGGTGACGATTAAGGTTTTGGCCTTTTGCTAAACAAATATATATAACAGTTGCTATAAAGAGTGTTGTTCTCAAAATGTTACTTTTAGTTTTTAAAATCTTCTCAAAAGACAAATTTTGAGAACGACACTTCATCTACCATAAAATGTGAACTTAAACTAAATACAAACTCCATATACATGATGAAATAGCCTAGCAGGTCTCATAGTGGCCATGATCCTTTTCTTCAGTCCTTTTTGTAAAAAAAAACATTTACTGTACCCTTCAAGTAAACAAACTTTATTACCCTGACAAACTCCAGGCACAGTATATTAGAATTGAGATCAATAATAAAAAGTACAATTTTTCAATCTTCAAGGTGACTGATGTCATGTGTGGCTTTAGTCAGTATGTGGGGTATATGATTAATTTTAATGGACTTTGACATATTAAATTGATGAAGTTGAGAAGAAAATAGAGTGCCTTTTATACATGGGTAAAGTTAGAAATGCTGTTAGACAGTTATTTGCATCATTTTTTTTCAGTGGACTTGCCAAAGCCAATCAACAGTGGTCAGGAAAGAGAGGTGTTCTGGATGTTTTAGAGGTATGGTACAATACTGTACACAGAGTAATATGAAAGTGCTCATTTGTTGCGCACTGTCCTGTATTGTAACTGTAGCCCCTCAGGTTAAAAATATTGTTTGCTGAGCATACGGACCATGCCATGCTCATGGGATGGTTCATTGTTACTTTTGATTTGAGAACTGTTAACATTCTTACATGCATGTGTTAAGACATACTGTTAGATCCCTGGGCAGGAAAAGAAAAAGCTACTGTTATGTATGTATTTAGTTTTACAACTATTATTTCTTTTGTTTTGTTCCTAGGAAGCTATTCAAAGATTAACTCCCATTCAGGTTGAAAATGTGACCTCCTCCTGCAGAACAGATTCAGGCGTTCATGCTCTCGTCAACACCATTCACGTTGACTTGGAACGACCATCCTATAAACTACCATTCACTCCAAATTCACTTGTCAGAGGTATCAACAGAGAATTGGCTGGTGAAGATGTGAGGTGTGTACTGTACAGTGGTAAAGTATCCTGAAAAATTAGTAGCGGGGAAGGGGGGTTTCTGTGAGTGCTTCACCTACCTTTCATGAGGGGCTTTCAAATATGGAATCATTACATATTTACACAGATTTTTCACTCGCAGATTTTCCAGTGGGGGCTTGTGAGGAACTTGCAAGAGACTTGTACGGCTCACCCCCCCATTCCTTAGCTGCACCACTGGGTGTGTACTTTTGAAGATTGTGTGACATGAAAATAGCATAGTGAAAAGCATTAAAATCCAGAATATAGCCATAATTTCCATTAAAATCCATCAAATATGGACCATTTACAGGGTCATTTCTATTTTACACTTGTATGTATCATGAATAAACATGAGCTAAATATGCAAATATGTGACATCGAAAGATGAACATACCATATGTGGCTCATGTTAGCCTTTGTTTTTTCAACCTTAATTTCAAGGACACTGGTAGCATTTTTATCCCCTGAGGGGTTTATTATGAAAGCTAAATTCTTCCTTTCAGAAACGTTGATATCACTCAACAAACTGCAGTCTGTCCGATCAGTAATTAAGAGATAATTTATAAAGGGTTAAGAAAAGAAATCATAACACTGTGCAATACTCCACATCATTATTTACATGTAATTTTTGTATGTTTACATCCTGCCATCAGCCGAGTGTCTGTGTAGCAGCTCTCATTGGTTGTATGTAGCCTCTAGCTCCACAGTGGTGGTGGAAAAAAGTTTGTCCGTTCCCTGCAGATTCCCCTCATTTGACCTTTGACCTGCGCTCCTTATGTTCATTCCGAAATACCTTATTGGTTAATAGAAACTGAGCCCTACAAACTCATCTCATCTAAACCTGAGGTGCTTGTTAATCAGCATACTTTGCTTTGTCTGCACAGTTTTTTTTTTCTTCACAATTTTAATTGAAATAGTAGTCTCCACCTTATCACTGAAATCAGCTAATTCTTCCAAATCTCATATTTCTCATACTATTTTCAGCGGGGCCATAGCTGGGGTGCAGATATTGTGTTTCTCACATGTTGTGTATGAAATACCTCCCCGCACTGACACCGTAGGTGGGGTCTAGATGATTTTAAAATTTGTTGGACGTGTGATTCCTTGCAAAATATTTTAGTGGGATCAGCTTAAGTTCATTTGGTGGGTAATATTGGTGAGTTTTGAATTCATGTCTAAGCTGATTAACATCACATTTGTATTCAATACCGTAGGTCTATGAAAAGCAATTTTTCAACCATCCCAGAAGCTGTCTCATAAATGGTGAGACACATCTGTGGTTAGTGCTTTGACTACAATAAGTTTGATGATGTTTCAGAACACAAGTATTACATATTGAAAGCAAACTAATCAGTTAGTGTTCTTGTCTTACATTAAAGTGTAACTAAATTCTAAAATTTCAAAAAAATGTTACAAAGCTTGAAGTGCATCCCAATGGCCCGGCCCAATTGCCATCTTCAAAGGACATTCCTGAGCTCTGAAAAAAAAATGGTGAAACTTATTTTCTCAATTTAAAATGGTAGATATTTGTGACATCATTTTTGTACTACTCAAATCACTAAAGCCACTACATGTTGTGTCAAATGTGGTCACTATGTAGTATGGTTTTTGGGTCATGGCTATATTCTGAAAGCTCCCTCTGTACAACATGCAATCAAAGGGAATAGTAAACTTTTCAAACAAGATTATATAAACATCTTCATTTCAAAAGGAAACAAAAGCAGTTAATGTGAGTTGTACAAGGACATAACAAATTATTGTGCAATCCACCTTTACAATTATTAGTGAATAAGTTCAACATTTTGTATTTCAGTAAGAGAGTAAGCTATGAAAATGGGAATTGGATAAATACAGTTCAATTTGCAATCCATAAAATATATATTTCCTTGAAATTCTAGATTTTAGATCCACCTAAAGTAAACTAAGAAGTCCTCATGATTAAAGAAAACTTCACATGATTTAGCATAGGGTTTGAGGTTAATACTGCACTTGTCCTTTGAGAAATTTTGCGCAGTGACTTTTACATATTGCTTTGAATTCTTCTCTGTAGGGTCATAAGAGCTTGCAGAGTGCAGGACGCCTTTCACGCCCGTCATGATGTGGTGCGGAGAGACTACCTATACCGTGTGGTCCTAGGATGCGAGTATCCAAAGGAGGTGCCACTGTTTGAAGAAAATCGCAGTTATGCCATAAGAGAGAGGTAAAGGATTACCTTATAAGTTGCAAACCTGAGAGTTTTTGCAGTCTGGAGAAACCGTAGAAATTTATTTTCAGTTTTCAGGCTTAGAAGAGTCATAGAGTCTTTTGAAAAATGATGCAAGTCATTAAAGAGTAACGGAATCTTGAAAATAATGACAGAGGTCATGGAAAAGTTATTCTACTACAACATTCCATTCAGAGATACCGTTGCATTCTAAAGGTCAAAGGTACAGTATGCGATCTTCCATGGAGTGAAAGCTATCATAGCAACACATTGCAGACATGTACATATACAAACCTATGCACAGTGGGTGGCCTATGATTGCATTTTTTATTCATATGACATATGACCTGAAGAGACTGTACATGTGCTGTAACAACTCTGAGCTGGCTTATTATTTGAGCATGAGCAGAGTAAGTCCTTATCCAGAAGTGTTTGCCAAACTAAATGCATAGAGTTATGGACTTTGACAATTTGTTCATGTAAATATTATGGTAGGTTACTTAAGGTGGAGGAAGCCCAAACCTGGATGTGGTAGGCCTGGTATATGGCATTCGAAGATGTAGTGACTCAAGTTTTCTCGAGTTCTGATCCTTAACTCCATCAAGCAAACAATATCCATTATAGGTCTAATGACATGAAAATGTCATAGCTGGATATTTGATGCAAAAAGCATTAAAAATCCAGGAAATAGCCATAATTCTTATCAAAATCCATAGAACATTGAGAATTTTACAGGGAAATTACTGTTTCACTCTTGTTTCATGAATAAACATGAACTAACATGAGAGGAAAGTGCCCTTAGCCCAATTGAAAAAAGTTGAAACACCCAAGCCTAAAAAAGGAAATCTTGACAGCCACAGTGGCTATTGTGTTCAGTTACATGGAAGAATGCTATCACACTGGTCACATTGTGCTGGTCACTGGACATTTCCTGAGTGGCTTCATGGGTGAATGCACACACACAGCGCTCTACTGAACTTGGCTTAATCCAAGATACCAGCCCGTACGGCTGCTGTGATGGGAAAGAAATCTTAAAAGTAGCTAAGGGCTGTTTCCCAGCATGACATACAAATCTGATTTGAGGAAGTATGTATTCAATCAAAAGATTATTGATATTTTGAACCAGCTACATCTACCAGCAGTACATTCCACTTTGAAGTCTATCAATTAATTTAAAAGCCACATTTAGAAGTTGTTAAGAACAATTCATAAACACCTTTATTGATTTCCTGCATTCTGATTGGCTGAAAACCATTCGAGACCAGTCTCGAATCGCCA
>WURT03092272.1:3585-25300 GCA_009936505.3 Holothuria glaberrima
GGTGCAATGTGATTTAAGAAGTAGATCTCTAGAGAGGCTTCATTTCCAGCAACGACGGTATCATAGTCAGCATCAAAACGTAAGGTTAGCGTCACTGTCTCCCCTGTGTGGACCACTGCATCTGGGTCGATAACATCAAATGCTGCTAAGTTTTGTGAGAAACCATATTCACTTGATGGTGACGTTGTAACAGCCACCTCAATCAGGTAACTGATGCCAGACTCAGTAATTGTCAAATCAGTCAAAGATGCCCTTGCAGTTGAAAGGTCGAAGGTGGTATTCAGGACACCTTCAAGCGAGCCCCTGTAATTGCTTGGCATATAGAGTGCAGCAGAAGCTGTCCAAGTAAAGCCCTGGAAAGGAAAATAAATAAAAAATAAGTAATAAATCATCTATGCTTGTAAAACTGGATAACAAGTTTTAGTTTTCAGACAGAGTTTTAGTACATACATCAACCTTAAGTAAACTGTTAAAGGGAAAATGCAGTCACACCAATTAGAACAAGTATACCCTGGTATCCTTATTCAACAATGGCTCATTTCTTCTCATGTGACAATATTTTTAATCCTGATTTGCTCAATCAATGCAGATGACTTCTTTATTTACTGTTCATATCTATACATGCCCTCCAAGAAGAATTCCGTTTACCTTCTCCTCCAGATTGTCAGGTACAAGTCCTGTAAGATTATCTCTTAATTCCAAAACCAAATCAAAGGTGTCTCCTTCATTGACTTCAGAAGGCTGACTGACAACTTGCAATGAATATGGCCGAGCCTCTACTTCAAACTCTGCTGAGCTGGTAGACAAAGTTGTTGTATTTGGATAAATGATAGCGAAGTCCAAAATGAAACCAGTACCAGTGACATTAATGGCTAGGTCGGTGGAATTAACCCAACCGTTGGTGAAGCTGTAGGTGGTATTTCCAGAAAGTGAGGCACCTTCCGAAGCAGCATTCTCTCTTAGAGATACCTCCAGCAGCCAGGGGTTGGATGAATGGCCTAACTGCTCCACAATATTACCCTGCAAAGCCAAAGAGAAGTAACTTTATGAAGAAAAAAAGAATATCTGAAGTAAGCAGACTTGTCTCTCTTTTAACATTAGATCAAACATCTTGTGAGAGCCGTTAGATAAGAAGACAAATGTTATCAGAAAACTGACACTTATCTGACTGTGAGGACTAAACTGTTAGATTAAGTGAAATGTTGCTGTAAGTCATTTAATACAATCTACTATTATGATACACACCCAATAACTGTCTCTCCAACATTTCAACAAAAAATAAACTCGTACTCACAGTTTGCAACATTTGCCGGTACTCCTTTTTATGAGAATTAATTTATACTCACACTCATATTTGCAAGTTTTGAAAGTTAAGTGTTTCTTCAAAATTTTGTAAGTCTCTTACTTGTGAAAAAAGACATGTACTTAAACTCCATCTCACAACTACACACTATACAGTGGTGACACTGTTTGCATCATATGTCTGCTTACGTCCAATTCCCTAAACTGCCTCTGAGTATCTATGTTTCTGAAGTTAAAGAGCAAGAAAAAGTGATACATAATATGGTTGCCATACCAAATGGGAAACATCTACATGAAGACCTACCAGAGCATCCACCACTTTAATCTTTGGTTGTGTCAAGAAGGGGTAGTCCTCCTTGGCATCCCCAGGCTCTGTCACAACGATCAATTCACTGGGGGTGCGATATTCCACTGGACTACTAGAGTCTGCATTTTCCGCCTCTTCCAGAGCCTGCTTTTCAGCATACCTTAAAAAAAAAAAAAAAACACTTGAATTTCAAATTCAAAGTAGTCATGAGATGCAGTATGTAAAACACATACCTAAACAGCACCAAAACTATAAAAAGAAATATTCTCATTGATCTTAAATAAATTTGCAATATCATCACTAAAATTTGGATGGTCACCCTGTTTTGACTGACATGAAAGGAGGGCAAATTCAAAATATGCTTGCAAAGATTTGTAAGGTACTCTGATTGGCCAATGAAAGCCTAGATCAGTGATATGGTCAAAATGACCTTTCTGCTTTCACAGCAGAAAGGTTCCAATGAAAGAGCAACACACATACATTTTCTTACATCACATGACTGCAGATCGTTCAGAAAAGGCTGACAATACATTAGCTGAAAGGTTCACAGAGCAGAGATGTAAGCAAAGTAGAGGTCCATTTCCTGAACTTTGTTGTTCAGGATTGCTGGCCTGGGGGAGGGGTCTAAAGGGAGGGCTCCCCTTTGAGGAAACATTTTACATCTGGAGGAGGCCTAGGTAAAAAGCGGTGCTTTCTTTTTCTGTTTTTCAAGTATGTTCATGCAGCAGAAATTTAGATTTTTTGACTGAGATTTCAAACCCCTCAAAACAACTTTACCCCCAAAAGTAACCCACCCTTGGCCATTCCACCCACCGTGACAACTGTGAAACTTTTTGTCTAGCAAAATGGATTTCCTGAGAATTTTGCTAAAGACTTCCAACTCGTGGAATCAGGAAATTTCCTGAACTCTTACATCTTTGATAGAGGTTAACTCTTAGCCAATGAAGCTACTAAGTGAGACAACCTTAGGTAATGAAACACTCAGTGAGATTGCATTTGAAAGCTACTTGAAGAGAGGTGGTCTGACAGTTCCTGAGATTGGATATGGGGCTAAAAAGTTACTTTTTTGCAAGAATATGAAGCATATGTGATGAGTAAACTAAGAGTTGAACATAAAAATTTTACTTACGTCAGACCCGTATCATTTGCTGTACCTCCAGTTTCATTGGTAGCTCTTACACCTCCAGTAGGGTCTACAGGGGTGTCAACAGGGTCGGTCATAGCAAGGAATGTCACCTGGACACCAATGGCTTCTTCTAGGCCCCCTGTTTGCATCTCATCAGCAATGGTAGACTGTATTTCCAAGAGGTTATCAAAAGAAAGTTCTTCTTCACCATCTAGGGTTGAATGAAGCAGGAAGACAAAAAAAAGAAAAAAAAAATCAAACACCAACAGAAACCAAATTTAAACAAATCCTGAAAAATCTCAAATCATTTGTTCACTCTGTACAAAATTCTCAACTAAAATATTGGTGAGGATCACTGGTTGGGGAATGGGGAGGGGGTACAAAGAAAGAGAACCTTTGGCAACAATAGGTTGCCTGCAAAAGTGACAAAACTTCTAATATACCAGACAGCTAGACTATGATACTGAGACGGTATGGTGCTGATACGGGATGAGGGAGAAAAAAATGCAATTGCAGTTTTCCTTTTGGAAAAACAAATTATCCTCCCTGGATGCCCTATCCATATACAATTTACTGTTCTTTTCCCAAGGGTATGTTTTGGTATTTATTGAAAAGAGGAAACATCTGAAGCAAACCTACCATTAGGCACAGCAGTAGGTGTTGCCATGGTAGAATTAGAAACATCACTCGATGATGTTGCAGAGGGTTGATTTCCTATCTCCACGACAACCTCTACTTCTCCAGATGCCCTTCTCCTCCGCCGGGCAGTGTCCTCACTGATAATCTCAACAACACGAATTTTGGAAGGAGGTATGTCCAAAAGGTTGGCTAGGTTTTGGACAAGGTTTTCTTCAAAAAAATTATCAACCTCCACAGCTGGGACACCAAAGGTTGTCATGACAACAGGAGTGGTGAGTACCTCAATGACTGTTGTTCCCCTAATAAGGATGAAGAGTTGGTCAAGATCTCTGTCAAAGTAATTTGACCCGAGAACTTGGGAACTTAAACTTGGGTAGTAATCAGCATTGGTCTCGCCTGCCTCTGGTGCCTGAAGTAAAGGAATTATTAGAAAGGATTAAGAAGAATGATTCTTTGTTGTTATGCAGCTCAAACATGTTCTCTACTATCCCTGTTTATTTTTAATCTGTCATAGTTAGTACTTAAAACAGAAAGGGATGGAGATGAAATCAGAAGGCATAATACAGACACTGCATCAGACATCAGTTTCACTATGCTGTCCACAGCCTGAATATGTTAAATATCTGTACCCATAAATTTAAAGATGTCTCAATTGTTTGTGTAGGTACAAATTTATTTACACAAATTTTAGTAATTGACTATAGCACTATTTTCTGCGAACCTAAAACTATACAACAGTATTACAAAGCTCCTCTCATCTTAGACCCTCTGGAAAAATCTCTAAAAGTATTCATAGTGGAAAATTTTGCTAACGGTGAGGAACAATGCTTTGGCCAACATGTTGAGCAAATTGTTTTAAGGGATCATATAAAAACCTCAGGCTGCAGATACCCCAGCTAAGCAGCAGGGGCTACTGTCAGGCTTTATTGTCTTAAACAATATGACAAGAGGCTCATGGTAATCCTGCTATTGTAACAAGAGCACCACCAAAGCTTCTGATGCACCTGCACCTTTGCACAGGCAGATGCAGTCTTGCTACTTTAAGATTGTGCCTTAATTCAGATACCATTAAAGTTGTAAATACAAAAAGTTAGTTTTCTTGCTCTTTTTATTTTGTTAATATCTGCAACGGACACTTTGTCACCAGAACAGACCTATTGACAAAAGTGGTCCAGCTGGCCTAGCGAAGGGTGGAGAAGCAAACAAATCAAAAGAATGGACAAGTGATATACCGATACAAAAGTATACATAATGTTTACTCTCAAGGTGTGACCTCCAACTGGAAAATTATTTCTCCCCTTAAATATGTTGATGCAATTAATTTGAAGAATGTATAAATTTAAAGATAATCACAAATTTAGAATTGATCTGGACTGGTCCTGAAATGTCTCCTTTTACATCAGGCTTTAAATATATATGACCCAGGAAGTTATAAGATCTTAATTTCTTGAAAAACAAAGCGATTCTCCTCCTTCTTTTGCATTTCACTTACAGTCAATTACCTTGTTGTGTGCTGTGTATTACGTTTGCACTCATTTGTACTCATATTTATATGCAATTTAAAGGTTTCCTTTGCAAAGGGAGACAAATAAACTGAAACTTTAACTGAAAAATGCTTATGACGTTTGCATTAAACAGGACATTTCGTAAACACAATTTCTCACCTTCCAGGTAAAGACTCCATCCTCTATGACACCATTGGTTGGTAGGATGTAGATACCATTGGCATACACATCCAACCTCTGAGGGTTAGAATAAAATGTGGACACAACCAATGCTTGGTTCTCGTCAGCATCGAGCAGATGGTATCTTAGTTTCTGAGGACTGGTTCCTGTGAAGTGAAGGTCGTAATACCTGCCAGTGTCCACGATGGTGTAGAAAGTACTGATCCTCTCTTGACAGGTGTACCCGTGACACCAACCACGGTCCTGAGGTCCATTGATGAGGTCAATGTAACTATCAGAGTAGAGGGACACTGGGGAAACCCTACGAGTCTCTGTGTCAGCATCCATACTTTCTACAATCATCATCATGTGGTCTATATTGTGACATTTGTATGCTTGCCAACTGTCAACCCACTCACAATCACCATTACCGCGGTAAATACCTGCAAGAAGATTCAGTAGCAGTCAATTCAGGGTGAAGATGGAAATAAAACGGGGACACTGAGTTTCATGTTTGCATGACACAGTATAAAATGTACGAGATACGGGACAAAAAGTATGTAGAGAAGGACGGTAAATATAAAAGGTGGGACAGTAAAGGGCTGGACAGTAAATACATTGGGATGGACAGTTGATATGCAGGTTGGGACATTGAGCTAGTACACAAGGTTATGTGGTACATACAAAGGGAGAAACAGTGAGTGCTTGGGGCTGAACAGTAAATACAAAGGGCGGAACAAAGAGTGCATGGGGCTGAACAGTATAAGTACAAAGGGTTGGACAGTGAGCACACAGGGTTGGATGGTCAATACAATGGGTGGGACAGTGAGTACATTGGGCTGAATGATTAACAGATAGAAAGGGTGGGACATTAAGGACAAAGGGCTGAGTGGTTAATACAAAGGGTGAGACAGTGAGTACACAGGGATGAATTGTTTGTATTACAAATGATGGGACAGTATGTTAGGCTGAACAAAGGTGTGGGACATTGAGTACGTAGGGCTGAATGGTAAATACAAAGGTTGGGACAGTGATTACATAGCCTTAGGACTGAATGTTCAACATGCAGGGTGGGTTACTGAAAACCTAAGGTTTGAATGTAGACACATAGGATGGGGTAATGAGTCCAAAGGGTGGGACTGTTGATACGTAAAATGAAATTGTGAACACACAGGGTGGGAAAGTGGGAACATAGGGTGAAACTGTACAAAAGGTGGACTAGTGCCACTAACAAGATGTTTGGCACGCATGGTTACAACTAGTGTTACCATTACTTTAACTGACATAGATCACATCTAAACCGCATCTGTACTTAAAAGGATATAAATTAGGTATAACCAATCACAAATCTTCATGGTGAAATATATCTCACTTTTGCTGGAATATATAAAACCATTCAGAGTTATTGAAAAAGATAATCTTTAAAGGGACAATGTAGTCACCTCAATTTGGATTAGTGTAGTTCTAAGTCTACCCTATTTCATGAATAGTTCTTGTGAATCATGTGACAACGTATTTCTCCCTTAATTGTAAAATTCACAAGGAGTCACTCTTTGGCTACCTTAAATATGCAATAACTTAAGTCCTGAAATATCATGGAAAGATACTTGGAAGAGAAATAAAATTTTTTGAGATTTAGCTGTTGTTTTAAAATTAGTTTGGGACAATTGCTTATGCCCTTTAAGATGTCCTAATATCGCAGTTGACAGTTACAGAACTATCAAAATGTCAGACAACCTACCTTTGTTTGGTGCGATTTCATCAGTTGGGATCCTACTACCATCAGGTTCTGTCAGCATTGTCCTGGGAATCCTGTAGTCACCAAGACCTCTCCTTGGGTCACCGTCCCACTCAAATTCTGCCTCTGGGATGACAGTTCCTACATCACCCAGCATGCTTCCATCAAGATCACGGATTATTACCTTCTTCATACCATCACAGTCCATGTCTACACAGTCAGAAGGATTTACCTTCCTAAAGTTATGGGGAAGAGGAAAAAGTTTCCTTTTTCTGAGATTTTATTCTTTGTGTTGGACTTGTATGTGCTACCTCATGGTGGTATCCAAGAGGGAGGGTGAACCTCTTTAAAAAAAGTTGTCACCTTTCTCTTCTTACTGCTTTGGAGATCAAAATCTACAATCTACACAGCTTTAAAATTCATACAAAAGTTAACTCTGAGTTTGCGCAGGCTATTATTTTTTTTTCTTCAATTGCCAGTGAACCACTCAGAGCCAGGCACCAAATGGGGCAGACCACATCCCTCTCATCTATTATAGCTGGCATGTATAATGAAGCTCAATATCAGACTCATGAATTCTTGAATAAACATAAAATTTTTGAGACCTTGTCTGTTTGGAGTCCATAAACTAATTTATCTTAAATAGCTGTTATAACCCTCTAAAACACATTCATTTCCACTTTCCATTAAATTTACTCTTTCCACACACAAACATTTGCTCAGCACAGGGTGGCAAACTTAAAAAAAAACTTCCTTCTCTTTATCAGGGTAGGTAGCTGTAGCGGTGCAGAGTGCCTGTAGCCCAGTGTACTTACACACGGCAGCTAATATTGTGTTTAAAACTTTACTGTAACTAGTTCAGTCTTGTCCACTACATAAATCTAAAATTAGTTTTCACCCACGAAGATTCTCTGGCAATTAAATAACACTTGACTTGAGGGAGCAACTTTGTTCAAGCCAGGGGGCAACTCTGTCAGAAGTATTTTGCTAACGGGTGAGTATGTTTGTAAAGGAGCAACTACCGGAGGGCCGAGTGACTTAATTAGTAACCATCTGCCTTCTCTATCTTTTTGTCTTAGTGGCAAGGCCATAAAGTGTGAATGAATGCATACCCAAGGTTGGGTCTGTGAAACCAGACTAAGTTTTCTTCTGGTACATCCACAAAACTGAGACCTTCTACAGCTAGTGGGTGGGTGGCATCATCATTGGAAGGGTTGGTCATGATGGTTACATGTTTCATTCCACACGAGTCACCATAGTCAGAAAATGTCACTCCTGTGGGAAAAGGATTCGTTACTTTGTAAATTTCACAAAACATAAGACATGGTAGATGGAAATGTTTCACCATATATTACTGTTAGCATACAGCTAGCTAGAATCTCTCGACTTGTAATGAGTATGTAAGAGCAATAAGCACAATTGCTTAAAGACAAACATTGGTAATCCCAAAGTGTATTTTCAGTGTGTGGTTATCAAAATTCTCAGTTGGTGAATGCTCTTTGATTTACATCAAAGTTTGAAAATTCAAAAGATGCAGAGTAGCTCACAATCCACACAATGAAGAGAGAGAGTGTTTGGATTATGCATTATAGCTTTGTATGCTTACCTGGACAAGGCCTTGAGCAATATTAACAGGTTTGTGTCTGCACAAAGAGGAGCTCTACACAGTTATGGGAGGAACTACAAGCTTAGTTGGGAGAACTGGAACTGCCTGGTATAATGAGAACTGCCCTTTAAACTCATAATCAAGAGAATTGACTTGCACTGCTCACCACCATGACAAGTTAATGACCATTGCATATAAGTTGCTAATTTCAGCTCTTCCAGCCCTCATCTCACTAAAACTTTATCTATCCAGCAAACAGACTGAGCTTGGTGGGCTGGAAGAAATTCAGTAACCTGTTTACACCTTATCATGTCTAACTTGAGAACTTGAGCCAACCATTCTATTGCCAGAATTACTTGTAAGGGATAACCTTTGCTTGTGCAGCTATCTGTGATGTACAAAACATGTCAACAATGGATCAATTCATGGACGGGCAGTTGAACTGAGCTAATGCAAAAGGATGTGACACATCGCTTAACCAAACCAAGTGGAAAACCCACAGTGTGCCGCACACTGCGGGAATTTGGAGTTGCCTAACTCTAATCGCCAATTTCGCGGCATATGACACAGGAAAAATACAGTTTTTCAAAATATGTGTTGCTTAAAATTTCCAAAAAGTCTTACCCTTCCCCCACCTCATATTACTACACAAGTGGAAAAGAAAGCAACTCTCTGTAGCCACCACATGTCATATTACAACACAAGTGGACAAGATAGCAACTCTCTGTAGCCACTACATGTCATATTACTACACAAGTGGACAAGATAGCAACTCTCCAAGGCTTAAAAGACAACCACCTTTAATGAAAGAAATACCCTTCACATCTTGTACCTTTCAGCTTTGAGACACCAGCAATGGCTGGGTAAGACATAACTCCACCAAGGGGTTTAAAATAGGCTCCATTGGTTGATGACATAAATATTCCAATGTAGAAACCAACATTGCCCCCTCCTGGTGCCAGTGGGTTGCGGTGTTTCGCTGTTAATGGAGCAACCTCTGGTGAGACCTACCCACAATGGAAACAAAAGTAAAGATAAAGTTATAAAGTTCCAATGTCCAATTAACAGGATTCCCATATTCTAAAAATACTGAAATTCAAGACTTTTTCTCGACTAAAATCAAAATTTTTAGGAGTGAAAAATAAAGAATTAAGTACAAAATAAAAAAAAATGACCTTCATTCTTACATGTTTACCCACCATGGACACACACTAAAACATGATTACAACCACAGAAAGTGTAAGGATTTCAAATTTCAAGACCATATGGCAATTTTTCCAGACCAAGCAACCAAAATTCAATGATTTTCAAGACCATGAAAAATGCCCACACTTTTTTCAGACTTGTCCCATTTTCCCTACAGCTTGGGATTCATGAGTTAAATATTCCAAATGGCAGAATGTGGAAGTACTCACAGCATTACAGTCATAGCTGGGACTGGTACCAACCAATATGGAGTCTTGAACTTCCACAAATTTGTCAGAGGCCTGATGAGAAAGTGCATGGGGACCAACAATTAGAGCAAAGATTCCACCTTTGTTATCTACCAGTACTGAATCAGCTACCAGCAGGGAGGATGGGATCTGAGCATACACACCATAGTCAAAGCTATTCCAGATGAAAAATTCTGAAACCTGAAAGAATAAAAATGAGGCAGATGGTTAAAATTTAATTTAAGGTAGGATTTTTTTTTGAAGGAATACTATATGGCTGATGGAATGGTGTATAACATAGGAATCTTATACATCAACTTTTCTGTTGTGTTCACTGAATATCATCAACCTCAGATGCTGTGATGATGTCATCACAGTGGTGTACATCTTTTTAATGCATGTCAACTTTTACTACAGCTGCCCCCCCCCACTCCCTTCATACCTAGGCATAGAAGGACTTAAGTCTGAGAATTTGTGGAAATGTAACATTATTTCATCCCTAGCTAAACCCAATGTAGGTCCCCATACGTTGGTACATCCTTTGGCTGCATCCATACATGTTAACGTTGGGCAGCATTTACAATACTGGTATAGAAAGTATTCCTCTCCAAATCCCACTAATCACAGATAACTTCCTGCAAATTCCAGGGCAATTTTCCTCACTTCTTCTTTACAATACACATCCTTGCTAAAGTACCATCAAATTCCCAGTATAGAAGGGACAAGACAAATCACATCCTAAGCAAAAGCATTGTAAAAGCCTCACTATCATCATGGTGTGTTTGTGTGTGTATGTGTGTGTGAGTGTGTGGGGGTGTGTGGGGGTGATAAAAAATAAGTGCATAATAAGTCGCAATCAGAATGCTGAAATTCCATGGGAAGTTCTAAATATAACTATATACATTATAAAGCTGACCATATGTCCTTTTTTGGTCTCTCAGCCATTCTAAAGGTATTCATGCTTACCATGCTGCACCCTGGTTGGCTTTCATCTTTGAGGTGGACACCATGGAGGGTAGAGTGAGCCACATTACCATACCACTTGGCACCTGGGTCACTTGGTCCAGTACAGAGTTCACCTTTGACCTTGAAACCAACCCTCTCTGACCCTGCCACTGTATTATTGATTAAGACTGGACGTCTTGCCTTGTCCACCTCTATACCTCCATTAAAAACCAAATTTTCTGGTTCAAAGCGGTCCTGATATTCTCCAGGAAAGATGATTAAAGAAATCAAGTTGTGGATGATGCTGGTATCTTCTCCCCAAGTGACGATACCTGAGTGAGCAAAGAACAAAAGCATATTGTACTATATGATACTTCCACTTGACCTTGCAATACCCATGACAAAGAATCCATTTTGAGCTCAAATCAAGGGATGGGAGCCTTGAGGGCAATTTTCATAGCATGTACCTTGCCGTTTCTACTTTACAGCACAATTAACAGCCCTGAATTACATGTGGGATATGATGGGTTAGGACTTTCTGGAGCTCCTGGCTATGTTCAAATAACCAATTTTATGCATAAGCTGGTAAAGTGTACATCCAATCCTTCTAACTATTCACAGACCACATTGTAGTTACGTACTCAGCACACGTGTGCCTGTGACATAAGTATCTGAGTATAATATGTGTCATTCATTGCTAATTTTGCGTGGCTTTGTTGAGATGTGACCTCAAGTGTGACCTTCCTTGTAAACTAGATATATAATATTCAATAAACCATGTGTGGTATAATCACTTAGGGCTAATTCTCTCTAAAAAGGGTAGAGGACTTTTGCTCCATCATTGATAAGGCAATGTAAACACTTTGTTCCACAATATATTGCTAGTTGCTTGGACACTTACCAGGTCCCACCACATGGTGGATGACGTTGTCAGACACTTCAAGTCCGTGGGTACCATAAACGCCAATAGCAGTGCTGAAACCATTATGGAAGCTACAGCCTCGGACATAGGATGGAAATTCCTCTGTAACTTCTCCTGCATCAAGATATGCCAGGGAGTAGCGGGGATCATAAAAGTCTGTCCAGCCTTCTTGACCAGTATGCTTAAACTGGACATTGGCAATTCTTGCATATCCTACAGAATAAAGAAATACAAAATTTTCAAATTTAGCAAAACTATATCATGACAATCACTGCTGCAATTTTTAGCCATCAAGATAAGAAATTTGAAACCACAAGTACTTCAGACTTTCTAAGTTCTGCATTTTCATCCTTAATTTCAATGCAAATGGTCTCAAACACACATAAATATTTACCACTGCAAAGTTTTACCATGACATTAGCTATCATCCCAACCAAAAATTGAAATAAAATTTCTTACTTCTCTCATAACTCACATCTTTTGAAAAGTTTTACAACACCAGTTAATAACAACTTGTAGAAAAGGGAATAATCTTGTATGGATTTAACATATGTTACAAAAAAATGTCACATGATTAACATATATTTTAGAATACATTGAGAGTACATACAGTCTGATTGTGATGACAGCTACACCTGCTCAGTAAACTTCATTCCAGTTACACCTTTCACAATAATTTTAAACTTCAATCAAATCAAAATTTACCTTTAAATTCCTCTCCATTCTGATTAAACTTGCCAACTAGGACACGGGCACCAAAGGACTCCTCAAAGAGGTCATCATAATCTGCACCCTCTATGATGATGTTTCTGGTAAGAAGGCCAACTTCTGCTGACAGAGTATATTCTGCTGACCCATCACTCAGCTGATGAGTTTTAGCTGAATGTATTAAAAACAAAAACGTAAAAAATGATAAACAAATACAATTATGCCCAAAGCATGCTCAAGATCTTGTCTAAACTGGCTAAAAGGCTGTACAGTTGGTTTTATCTTGGCTGCTGTACTACAACCAGCTGTAAACACCAGAGTAAACCTACAATTTGTTACTTAATGACAATACAATATCTCCTTTATAGAAAATGGCTTGTACTTTACTGCTGAAGCTAGGTCTATAGGGAAGGAGGTGAGACATATAGGGTAATATGCAGTCCTTCTTCCTAGCTATATATCAGTTCTGAACACTGACAAATATTCCTTTAAGTATAAACAGTTGGCCACAATCCAGAGTGTTAATATCTCAAGTCACTTATTTGACTTTCTACATTTACTTTGTCTCATTTTCAAAAGACAGACAGTATAGCACATGGCGAAGCATTCAGAGGAAACAATTAAACATGGCTGTAACTGGGGAGGGCTTTTCTGTCACTACAAACCAGCCAACATGATCAATGCATAAATATTTTGAAAGCAGTAGCATAGATGTTGCTGCTGATCAAATCATTACTAACCAATATGGTCATACTCAAAGCTGCTATTCAGTCTGAATGTGAATTTATCAATCTTTTCTGTAATGACAAATGTCTCTGTCTGCCATGTTTCATATGATGTGGTGGTGACCATTATTTCATCCCCTACATCCCAGTCAGTCTCATCCACAACTTGTATAGTTTCATCATCAACAAGGGCTGTTGTAGCTAACTGGGTCCACGTGACATCTCTTGTCACACCATGAAGGTCCATGCCACCAAACACACCTTTAAAATAAAAGTCAAAACTTTACATTAGAAATGTCATGACACCACAATTATGCAACCATGTTTGACCAAGTCTGTCAGGCCAAAAGCAAAATGTGATTTTTATAACTACTTTTACACAGTTAATGGTTTTGGTTACGAAATGTGGTACTCTGTAGAGGGAATGCGATGCTTTCAGTTTCATCTTTCACAACTGCTGTTAATGGAATATGAAAACTTTCCTTCTACAGGTTGATATACTTCTATCCTTACCACAGTTGCTGATTTACCCCACAGTTTGAGAAATTCCACCATACATTATTACTGTCAACCAGAAGTGTAAAATGTAGGTTAGGGTGTGGGTGGGTTGGGGATGGGTGGGGGTTAAGGTGGCTGTGATTGTGGCAGGCTGAAATCCCTCTCAGGAAAGTTAGGCCCCTAGTTCAAATTTGGACAATGAATAGTTTGGAATTTGACAACACATCAACATGAATATGAACACAACTTTTAACAACACAAGTGAGAGCATCTTTAGCTCCTAGATTACCGTTCCTTAAGTGGCTTGTCAAAGAAGGTTGGACTGGATGATCCATAATGATTTAAAGAAAGATTCAGAATTGAACAAGTTCTACATTTTGTTAGTGGTGGTTATTAATGTACCAAAATTACTCACCACATACTTTGGATCCCATGTTGGGTCCATTCGGGAAGGGGATGTCTGAGGTCAAGTGATTGCCATTAAGAATGAAATTGGCACACTAAAATTACTCACCAATAACTTTGGATCTCATGTTGGGCCCATTTGGGAGGGGGATGTTTGGGGTCAAGTGATTGCCATTAAAAATGAAATGAATTATTGGCATACTAAAATTACTCACCAATAACTTTGGATCCCATGTTGGGTCCATTTGGGAGGGGGATGTCTGGGGTCAAGTGATTGCCATTAAGAATGAAATGAAGTTTGTGAGTGAATGGCTCTTCTTCACTAAAACCAGCCACCAGTCTACCCCCATGGATGAAGATGTAGGTTGCATTGATGACATAGTTGCGAGTGTCTTCAAATTCAAGTGTTCCATAGATGAACAGCTTTTTCATTTGGGGTAGGGCAACGTCAGCAACCATCCAGACACCTAAAAAAAATCAAAAACAGTTGCTAAACATTATCAAGTTTAGAGTTACAAACATCTTTCAAGAGAAATGAAACAATCTGTACATATTTCTTTTCCATTTGGTTCTAAGGAATTTATGTAAAGCACAGAACATTCAAAAAGCAAAAACACATAGTTAATAGTTTGGTGAACACAATAGCATTAGTATTTTCACAAACCACTTTTCTATCATTCATTCCCCACAATATACATCACAGGCAGGGAAACCCTTCAATAGAAAACTACACTGGAATACAGTTTGCCTATCCGAAGCGTTGCATGGTTTGTTAGTACAAGAGAGGTTCAGGAAATTTGCACAAACAGTATCCACCCCTCACCCTTAACCGAACCCCTCCCCACACACACATGCACATGTTTCCTATTAAAGGTCCATATTCTTAAGAAATAAACAGGAAGTGTGAGGTGCTTTTAATTATATGCATATGCATTTTTGATCTATATTACTGTCCCCACATTAAGTTCTCGAAACCCAATCCCCCACTACAAAGTACTGGGTACCAGGATGGTAGGACTTTAGATACAAGGGCATAACTTAGTGGGGTGAAGCCAGATAGAGCACAATAGACAAAATATATGTTGCCACCCCAACCCTAAAGTTTCTGTGATTTTCTGCTGTTTACTTCCACTTTTATAACAAATTTGATTCTATTTCCTTACAATTGGTGGTTGCCACTTCAATTCCAACATACCAGCAACCAGTTTTATAAATACACCAAATTATTCAACTAAACGTTCTTAACAAACAACACCGCTGTTCTTGCTTCATCTAAAGGTACAGTGTACATTATGTCATTTCCAATCGTTTATTCAAATTTAAATCCAAACTTATTTTTGCTACAAATGTCACCCAACATAAATATTCACAATGCATGTAGTAATGGTGTATAAAAGACAAATTGCTGCTAAACTAGTTACCATGGGAAACATCATGACAAAAATAAAATCAAAATTGTTAGCACAGATGAATTATCTCACATACCAGTGGTAATCTGTACATCATCACCATCCTGTGGTAGGCCATAATTTCCGTCCCCCTTGTTGCCTCCCCAGTTATCAGGTGCATCTGCCCAAGACTCCACATCAGACCATACACGGAATTCTGATGGCCGCCCAGCTGGGGGTGGTTCAGGTCTTGGAGGAATGCAGTCCTTGTAGTAGCACCTGTACACATCCAAATCTACAAATTTGTTTGTTGGTGAAGATTCCCCATTTCCAGTAACTGCAATGAGATTCAGAGAGTTATAGTTACAGTAACTCTATCTATAGGGAAATACAGGGCCAGATTTCCCTTTCAGGGGCACTGGGCACAAACTTTAATTCTCCACAAGAATGTGGCTTGCACAGTGGTGCAAGCCACAAAAGGAGGGCACAGGTTGTGGTCACTTTCACCCCCCCCCACTTGAAATGAATTCCACAGATTTCCTTCTAATATACATGTAAGCCTAAAAAACGAAAATTAGCACAGATGATCTCCACAAACTACCAAAAAATACAATAATGTAGTTTTGTGGGGGCCCCTGGGCATGTGCCCTGCTGGTCCATGCTTAAATACAGCCCTGGGGAAATAAGCAGTATGCCCAACCTTATTGTGAAACATTAGCTAATTAGATTGATTGCAAATCTCTTTCTTTCTAACAAGTATCTTTTAAAATGTTTTAGAAATCAATATTGTATTTTTTAGGTAAACCAAGGAATAAACTTTGCATAAATTAAACAGTTCTGTAACAAAATATGTTGTGAAGTGACTAAAAGAGGCATGTATAAATCAGACTACCATGGTTTTTGTACTACCCAACTGATAATTTTTCCACCTATACTTCATAAAAGTAACATTTTATTTTCCTATTGACTGTAACTCCCAATATTGTATTTCCTTCATGTAAGTGAAACAACACTTCTATGAATGAGCAATAGCCCATGGTTTAGTGGACAGTACACTCATTTATGAAATATTGTCATCAAATGGTATTGTGAATTGAGACATCAGATGTTGCTATTTCCATTAGTTGTATAGTACAATACTAATCATAACTGTAATAACAACCTGAGCCTAATATCAGAGAGCATTTGACAAACCCAAAACCTTAGTCTCTACAAGAAATAAATTGGAAGTCAAAAGGCATATTTTATCAAAGAGATTCTTCACTGGATGATGAAAAGGTCTGTGTGCAGACTACTATAAAGTGCATCAAATGCAAAGTAAAGGTGAGTGTGGGTTTTGTGTCCAAACCGCCTGAACACAGATTTGGACACAACAAGGGCCAACTGAAATTGACCTCAGTTTCAGGTGGTTTCAGACTGCATGGTCTATGCACAACTTCACAGCAAAGGGGCTATGGCTAGTGCATTCCATACTTACCAATATAGGTCAGTTGTCTTGTATTGTTGTTGAAGGTGAAATCTCCATGATTACTGGTACCAGGATCAGGAATATCATCTGTCCCATTCCATACAAATCCCACCAATGCAAAAGCATCTGGTTTTTGAGTAAAATTATGGGTAATATAAACATAATCCCCATCTTCAAAGTCATCAAAACGGCCTGTGTAGGAGATGTTAGTTATTTGTTCTACATTCTCAAATCTCATATTGTAGTTTTCTTCCTCAACTAAGGTAGCCATCCAGCCTAATGGGTGAGTGATTCTCTTCTTGTGGTACGTAATTGCCGATTCTCCGTATTTATTTTTGAGCAAAACATCTTTGTAGAGGAGAGATGATGGTAAGGGATTGTTCCAGGCAAAACGATGAAGCTTTACGGTGTCATCACATATGGCTCCAGGTACTGCACCAAAGCTGGAATGACTCACATCAAACTCACAATTGTTGGGAGGTAGGTTGTCATTTTGTGGAAGCAAAATGTAATCTGCATTTCCAGTGAGTGTTCCATCTAGGTCCTCGAACCAACATTCATGTTCCCATTTAAACGCTGCTTTGTTGGGAGCGTTAAACCACTCAAGGTTCTTAAATCGAGTTTGAAATCCTCCCTGGTCTATTTTGCAATGTCCGCATGCCTTGAGGGCTGTGCACTGGGAACGGTCAAAATTGATAAACTTGACACCATCGACAATAAGAAATTTGCTCTTGGGTAATTGGATGCCTGCAGAAGTGCACTCCCCATTTGCACTGTTATTATTGATCTCACTGTAACCAATTATAACACTGTTGTTAATGTAGCCTCCAGTTACCCCCCAAGGGGCAGCTATAGTCTGATATTCCAAACCTGATACCTCTGCATCAGAGATTAAAAAGTTGTGAAACTGTACACTTCCAACTTCTACCGCTTCTGCGCCACGTTCAACTTCCCATGCGGTTAATCCATCAAACTTAGCTGGCTCTGACGGGTAGTAGATGGGGAATATCCAGATACCATACCATCCTACAGTATGTACTGAATTATTATAAAACTGCCCCAGGGGTAAATTTCTTGGAAACACATCTGTAGTAAAGGATGGACCTTCCGGGTGCGCTGGAGCATTATACCAGAATCCAAAATGGCTGCCTCCTGCAGCAGCGTTATGCCTGACAGTGTTATTAGGGTTCGTAATCCAGTAAGCCGCTGGTGTGATATCAACATTTAATAGACTGCTACTGGGTCTGACAAATACAGCTAGGTTATACTGGAGAGTATTACCAGACTCGATACCATCCTCTAAGAAGAAAGCATGTCCCATCACATTGTAAGCAACATTGTGCTCCACCAGGAATCCATGGACACCGTGGACTGTGACAGCCCTGTTAAAGGTGTTGTGGATACCACAGCCTCTCACATATGACCCTGTGATATCCCCTGACATGTGGAAGTGGATAGGATAGCGGCCAAGTCTAAATGCCTGTCCTGCGTGGGTGACCTCTACATAAGAAATTCGGCCTTTGATCCAATCTTTGTCCATCTCCTTGGCAAAAAGCATGATGTGAGCTCCATACTGGTCACTACCGGTCTCCTCTCCAAACCTACCTAAGAAGCAGGTCTGTGTGGCAAACTGGTCTGCAGACAGGACCAAAAACAGACCAGATTAAATGGTCAGCCAATCACCACTAACATCTATACATGCAAACTTGTTTTAACAATGTTTAAATAGGTTTGTAATTTTCAAATCTACAATCATATTGACACACGAAAAATCTAAATCATTAAAGAAAGTACACAGTCTTTTGAAAAGTTAGACAAACTTTCACAAATCCTCTCTGTCTTTAGGCTATCTTTCAGAACATAAATACTACATATTAAATGGTCAACCAATGAGTTAGCCTAAACGAATTCATTGAAAAAAAATTCTGTCACATGATGACAAAGAACCAGTCATAAATTAAAATATCAGTGTATACTATTTTGAGATGGGGTGGCTGCATTTTCCATTTAACTTGCTGACACATGTTGTGTAAGCTCCAGTTTAACATAATACAAATACTCAACAGGTTTCCCCAAATTTCATGCTACTGTTAATTGGATACCAGACACACAACTATAAAGCAATCCTTGCTACATATATACCATCTGATGTCATACAGACTTGCCATCAAAATCAGTTGCCCAGCCGACAAAGTCGATTGCATGCCGGGCTGAAGAAAAAACAACCTACTTGTATCAAAGGTTGCATCACACGCTTCAATCGTTTCTGTCCATTCGTCATGGACAGAGCCACGGAACTTGACATTTCTTGTTAGAAGGCCAACCTCTGTTCTGGTATCAAGCACTACACCATCAATGGTTTGGGAGAGGGAGATATGTCTGTATTCCACAGCAGGAGTAAAGGTCAAGGTCATATTGTCATCTGAAATGTCTGAGAAAAGAAAGGATAAATATTTAATGTATAACTTTGTGTGTTCACAACTTTCTTTACATGAATTAGGCCATCTCTCAGTCATTCTTAAATTTAATCTGATTGGCAGAATCCACAAGCTGTTTTGGGGCATAACTGTTCCCAACATCACTTATCTAAGATTTAACCCTCAACTGACCAAAATTGCTGGTTTAATAGTCATTGAGAGTTACTGTTACTGAAGTACAGGACAGTGCATATAAGGACTTTACCTGCAAATTCTGGTAGAATGTAAAATCCCTTAAATTTTCATCAGCTGTGACAACAACACAATGGCACCAACAAAACTAACATGGAGCAAATCTCTGAAAGTTGCCATCTTGTCTGCCTGGTATACACTGTTTGGTTCAGAAACTCTCAGTATACTTGAAAAAATTTCTTGCAAGTACCTGTTATGGTCAACATCTCATTTTGCCTTTGGGCATGTCGATGTCCACTGGCAGCAATTACAATTTCATCCCCAACCTTCCAATCAACAGGCTGCATTAGGGTCATTTCTGTATCCCCTGGGGAAATGGTAGATGCCAAATGGGTCCAGGTGACAGCTACTGGTTTGCCTGGTGAAATAATAATGATATAAAAACAGAATACACGCCTCAAAAAACCACGTTGCTGAAGGTATACTACCCGATGCATGAATAACAGTTCTTTGCTCATTGAAGACAGACACTCGTCACCCCAAGTATGACTTTTACTTGGGTAAAAGCAAAAGTCTCTATTGGTGACTGCACTTTAATTGACATAAGAGTTACAAAATTCAAAATACGCAATGTAGCTAATATAACACAACTTGCATAGAGTGTTTTGATTACACATTAGGGTCTCGTATGCTCACCAGGATAGGGCTTTAAACAATAAACTATGTCTGTGTCTGCAGGACAAGCTAAACAATTATGGGCCAGGTTAGAACTAACTTAGCAAGGAGAATTGCAACTGTCTGGGACAATGAGATGTCCCCTTTAAAGCACTTTACACAAGTGCTAGATCTCAAAGTGCTTTTCATGGTTTCACCTGAATCTTTTCATTCTTAAATATTTCCAAGCACCCCTGGAAAATATACTTCCATGGGCTGGCAGTCATTGCAGCAATGATGGTTAAATACACTCACAATCTATAATTCTTCCTTCTCCAATCTTATATGCCAAGCATTTTTGCCAAGGTCTTATATTTAAAGCTGTAGCTGGCACTCACCTGGATTTGGACCCTGGCATCCCTGCTGAAATGCAGGATGCTCTAACTGCTTAGTACTGGTCAATCAACAATACTCTATGTGTAATTATACAGATTTTCACGTACTTGAAACCACAGAATTAAAGTGAAAGAAATTTCTTTTTGAGAAAATGAACACATGAAAAAAGACATTACACACTTGACCTTAACTTAGAACAGAAATATTCCAGTCCTTTTCAATTTAATTTCTCAAAAATGAAGTTGAACACTCATTTACCATGCAAATCCAAAGTTCCATTTCTCACAGCCAATACTTTAGCACCAAATATAGGGAGCTCCTGGGTGCGAACATGACCATGGAGCATGATGGTCGCTTCATGCTGGAATGGTTCATCTTCTGTCCCCACTGTCAGTGAACCACCATCTGTTATGATGATGTACTCAGCATGCAGTTCGACATCTTTCTCATCAAATACCATATGTCCACCTTTGAAAAAACAAATAGATCCCATGTAACAAATTTGCTTTCCGAACCCCTCTGCTCTGGATCTTACAATTGGTGCTAGTCTTTGAAAGTATTCTCAATTTACTACCTTTTATATAAAATAAGTACTTGGACTTAGTAATTATAGCAAACTTTGAAAGCCATTCCACACATTAAACAAGATTATTTGCCCATTTTATCTCATACCATGCCATTGCAACGTAATTCTCTTATCTGTTGTCATGGAAGAAATGATTGCAAACCAATGTTACCCTAGGCTGAAAGGTGTCTCACCTTGCAGAAGCAAAATTCTCAAAACTGGGGTAGTTTCATCTAAGAGAATGGTCTGACCCTTGGGAATGATGACAAAGTCCCCCTCCACCGGTGGGTCATTACCACCCCAAGTGTAGATAGACGACCAGACATCAATGTAGAAAAAGTCAGCATTATCCTGAGGAATACAAGCAGTAGAAGAATAACTGCTTCAATTGGAGTTAAATTTTAACCATCACAAATGAATCCATGGAATACTCAAACTGTATAAAAACTCAACAGAAGTATTTTCAAAACATAAAGTGACACAACTACACTATTATTAACTTTTGGCTTCAAACTTCAGTACTTTCCTTCATAGTTCTTTGCAAACTAAACACTACATTTCTCCAGGCTTCACACATTTTTGCTTTATTTTAATACATTATTTCTATATGTTGTAGT
>WURT03092273.1:0-11099 GCA_009936505.3 Holothuria glaberrima
GACTCGACCTGGGAATCGAACCCGGGCCTCCCGCGTGAGAGGCGGATGCTCTAACCACTAGACCAAACACGCGGTGACTAGAAGTGGGAGAAGGTCTTGGGGCAAGCACTCCTACTTCTAAAGGAGACCCACTGTACTCTAGCCAAAATTTTGTATTATTATTGTTATAAGGTAATGAAATAGACCAAATGTTTAAAATATGGTAAACCTTAGGTTTAATAATATTTCTTATTCTAATTCTCTTTTCCCAAGGAAGGCAAGTAAAGAATTTTAGAGAGACTTCCCCTATCCCCATGCGCAGAGGCGCAAATCACGGTTTGAGTTTGGGGGCCAAAATGCATATGATGTACGCGTGAACACGAAACTGTTCACGTGTAGCGTGCACCGCGAGCTCGAAGCGCGAAGCCCAAATTGGTGGGGTCCGGGCGCCTGAGGGCCCCTGGTGGGGTCCAGGGAAAAAGACCCTTTTTGGGTCCAGGGGGAAAAGCCCCGGGAGCTCCTGGGCTTTAGTATTTCAGAAGCCTCAGGAAAATTTCTGAACGGAAGGTTTTCAGTGAAATGCTCCTGGGTTCTAGACTTAGGAGCATTTGCCTGATAGTGTTCTTTAGAGTTTGAATCGTGCATTTGCAAAGCGCGCGAAGCGCGAGAAATTTTGTGGTAGGCTTACACAAAAACATATGTAATCATTAAGAACAATAAATAAAAAATAGGGGTTGTAGACCTATCGGGGATAACACACATTGTGTCGAAACCACCTGGACTACCCGATGAAATAGTCACACTTTCCTCCGTGAGTCGCTCACCAAATGACCCTGAAGCATGACACACACTGGAGAATAGCAACTAGGTTCTGCTATATGGGATGAAATTTAAGACCTTTACATAACCTGCGTACTCTGCCTACATGTTGCTTGGTAAGCTTGACAGGACTTAATGCTGTCTAACTATGTGGAATAGAACTATTGAAGAAACTAGAGTGACTCTACAGCGCGCGTAACGCGCCGAAAATTTTTGAATTCTTATTAGAGAAATTGTCCTTTTGGGAGAAAAAACAGGTAAACCGTCGGGGAAACTAGTCGTCGTCGCTTAATCGTATCGACTAAGACTCCCAGACGAAACTAAAAATTTTGGGGGGCCAATGACGGTTTCGCCCCCTCACATTTCACTTGCCCCCTTGCCCCCCCCCCCGGATTTGCGCCCCTGCCCCTGCAGGCACCCGCCCACCTCTTTAAAGCGGCTCATTGAGTTGACATCTTCTATTTTTGTGACAAGTCTGAAGGTAACCATTGCATGACAATGCTTCTAATTAACCTCATTACTCATGTTTCACTTCCTACAGTTACCAAAAATGTGAGAAACTGCAGTTTTTGTGGAAAGGGATGGTATATGATTGCTACATAATGGTAAAAAGTGTCTGGTCACAAAGTTGTAATAAATGATTTTAATCATTAATGACCCGGGCATTACCATTTCAGTTGTGAGTCAGATGGATAGAATCTCTAAGTTTGATCATTAACCATCAAGATGTGAGTAAATTTCAACAGCTGTGAAAAAAATCATGAATTTTGTGAACCAACTCAATGAGCCCCTTTAACTAAAGATTCTCCTCCACTGTAAGCCAACAAGTTATAGACTATAGCAAAAGTATATTAACGTTCATCTGCCCAATCCCGAAATAGCTATTTATTTCGATAGAAATCTCATACACTGTAAGCAAGTTAAGATTCATCAGTCACAATCTTTGGCCTTGAAGAAAGAAAAGAGTCTGTATGATTCGAACATTTCTCATTGTTTGTCCCAACACAAACACTTTGTACTTTACAAATCGGTTTCGAGCTGTCTAATTTACACCAGCGTCAGACGCGTTTTTGTTCTTTTTTTTTATTATTATTTCTTTGGTCACGTCCCATTCATAACGATCGACGATTTATGTATAGACAAATGTGGCATTTCATGCATATTAACTTCACATTGACAATAGAAGTTGGTAACACAAAGATTTGCTTCATTGAAAACATCTACTAACAGGTGGAGAGCCTTATAGAATGTAGAAGTACAATGTTCTTCTACTGTGAGAAGCTACTAAATCTTGTCGCGAAAATTTTGAGTGCTTGAAAATAGAATCTCTCACACAGTGTTTGTGTAACACTGTCATCAAAAACATAATTTTTTAAAAAATAAACAAATTTCGGGGGTGTGCTTGGTAGCCTACATGTTGTTATGGAAATATTTATTGTATTCTGTGTTACAGAAAACATGCTACTCAGCAATGCCATGTTGGGCAGAGACACGCACTGAACGTGACCCCTAGTTTGGAAAGGTTCACTTTTATAAGAATGTATTCGTAGCCTTTTCGACGGGAGGTCATGGGTACAACCTTGACGTGCCTTTCACTTTTGTATAAACGGTACCAGTAAAGTTACCCCTCCAGGATCTAATCCTATTAGATGCAGGGCAACATTCATGAATTTCATGTCTATAGGCTCGGCTCCTTGAAATTTAGTGTAAGACGAAATGTTGCCTAGATGCTAGCCTACAATTGTATCTTGCAAGTACAATGTCACTGAGTGAAATACGGTAACCGAGTCGCGCGTAGCGCGTACCTCGGTCAGGTCGGTATCTGGAATCTGATTGTGATGTAACGACGATAATAAGTACGAGTGTCACAGGTATGAGAACAACATTTGCAAAGGGAGTACAAAATTAGAAAAGCGAGTACAAAGGCTGAAAAGCGAGTAAGAGTACAAACCCCCTCTAACGATTTAGAGCTGGAGTTAAGGTAAAAAAAAGTTAAAACGTGAGTATAACACATACTCACGGGTTTCGTACATCCATGAAGACTGACCAATGTAGATAGTCGTTACACACACACATTTTCGGGCTATCCTCCACAATACGCACAGTTGGTAACGTAGTTCAATTGTTTTAATTACTTGCTGAGTACTATAGATTCTCTTTCTCTTACCGCACCCCCACCTACCCTTTTTGACATCGTGTAGTGATTCCACAATTTCATTACTATTAAACTGCCGAATGTGGTTAACTGAAAATAAATCAACAACAAAATTACAAAATAAATTAAAATCTCTCCCTGAAAGTTCACCAACACTGTAAATTACCATTGTACAATCCAAAGTTAACGAAAGCCAAGTAAATCTTTGGAATTCATAACCAACGCTGTTCGTAATTGGTGAAGACTTAGCCTACATGAATATGCCGATTTCACTAAGTCAAACGTTCACTAGATCAAAGGTTCGCTAGAATGAGGATCCTAACTCTTACTTCATGAATCCTCACCCTAAGTTAACCATACTCCTTACCAACCCATATTCCACCGAGGCTGATTCTCACCCTAATCTAAACCTTAATGTGCATCTAACCCGGGTCCTAACCTCACCCAAAGTAGATGTTTGGTCATGAAAATTGTTGAAATTGTTTCTTCGTCTATTTTGCCATTTGTATATCCATTACGCGGTAATATTACGGTTACATTAGTTTGTAAACCTCTGTGCGATGTCCCTAGACGGACAAAGACAATCTTGACTGTTAATTGAAAGCATCGTTTCATTTTATCAACATTTTCCCCACCTTTTCCCTTTTTCCGTTTAAGCAGTCGCTGTAACCAACTTTTATTTGATTGTTTACAAACAGACACAGAAAGGAAGTACTTTACACGCTGTGCCATGTGTCAAATGCATGGGCCATTTATTACTACACTTTCACGCTTCAGCAAAAACGACTCTCTTCTACAATATTCGGAGTCCATCAAATAATTCTTTATTGAACAAAAAAATTGTGCAGGGAGTTTTTGTGTGAACATCGTAATTAGTCTCAAGTGGTAAAAGAACATTACACCATCACACGTTTCTCGCAGACAGTTAACCCAAATATGTTACACGCAAGGCGTGGTTTCGCGACAAATGAAGGTTGCCTAGCAACCAGCAGTAAACTGACCTTGGACGGTAGGAGGCATAAGGTGTGTAGTTTATCGTATAGGCCTATACAACATATGACTTTTCATTACAGCAAAGTAAAATTTAACGCGCACACGACTAAAAAACGGTCATTTTAAGGGTTAAAATTTTACCAAACACACGTCACGATTTTATTTTCTTTCACAGCAACGAAAAATTTTAATATTGTACGGGCAGACAGCCGGGAGTCGAATGAAACATCCAGCTGCGATGGGAAAATATCATACTCTTCAACAAGTTCATGTTTAACGGCCAATTTTACTATAGGTTTGATAAACTCGACTTTATAAATATCTTGAGTTTTGCTTACAAGCACGGCGACTATTTTTCTAAACATAGCTTTCGAAAAAGGAAAATTACAAAAAAAAAACACACACACACACACAAATACACACACAAATGAGGCAAGTAGCTGATGATGGCAATGTATGCATTTAGTAATGATTCAGAGGTCTTCCGCGCGGCATCATCGTTGCTCGCCGAAGGCAATCATAATGCGTATAATTACTCAAGTGTGTGCACGCATTAGGCAGGGTTAGGGTACACATGTGTTGTATAAATACCGTCCACTGAAGATGTGAATGCAAATCCTCTATTCTTGACGCTTGTGGACCAGGCACGTAGCAGGGGGAATGGGGGTTTCGTACCCCTCCCCAATAAAAAGTCTAGTGAATAATTCTTAACATAAAAAATAGAGAAATTGAACACCAATTCGGGGGAAAGAGATGTGACACATTGCACAATTTGGCATCTTGGACCCCACAATAGTAAAAACTTCTCAACACCCTCGTTTTCTACCCCTCCTCCAAGACGACGATCCCCTTGCGTCATTGCCCCCTTCCTCAAACCCCCAAAACAACAACGGTTGCACTGACAATGAGATTCTTGTGGGCTATCCCAACATCCAACTCTGGATGAGAGAGGGAATTGGAGGCCCTGTTTTAGAAGGTGTCGGTTTGGGGAGGTATCATGCATGCCTTCAGTACAAGCGCATCAACACTGAAATCGGTTGTTCGAAGTCCTCGGTTAAAAAAGGCTCCCTCGATCCCTTTTGACTTTGCCAGTTGAAATGGCTCTCCCATTTGGGATCAACTTCAAACCCCTGCCCATTCATTTATGTGTAGCTATTATATCAGATACCACCGCGGTACCATACAATAAACATGGTGCGACAACCATACGATAGACATGGCGCGACACACATTTCGTGACACGAAAAATGATTATGGAAAAAAATCGGTATTTCTGCATGGAATTTTCGGCAAAATTTAATAGCTGGCCTCGCGGATTGTCTAGAACTGGCATCGGCTCGAAACTTCCAACACTGCATGGACACAGCCCACAACAACTGCAGCTGGATAAATGAGGAAATCCATGGCAAACTTAAACATGGAGATGCAATGGTTTTGGTGAAATGTTCGATGGCTGTATGTCCAGGACTGCTGCCTGTTAAGTTCGAAAGTGGAAAGTTCCACACCATATCTCATGGCCTAGGCCATGGCCAGTCGCGAAAAGGACAAGTGTCTCACACCATCTGAGACATCTTTTTACATATCACATGCCAACATGGGGCCCACGAGGGTTAACTGTGGGCACTGTGGGCTTTTTTGAGCATGCACTATGAGTGTGAAGTTATTGTGTTCCCCGTAATTTGGGTGTAATGCTAGTTTTGTCACGCAGATGGTCTTGGGTAAATGATGGTTTCAGCATTTGCGGGCCAATGTTGAATAATGATGCGATTTCATTGAACAAGTGGGACCTACAAGGACCAAATCTTAGCAGTCCGTTTTTGGTCATATGGGCCCGTGAGATCATGTTGCACAGGACGAAACTTGGTTGTATATGTCTACAGGGTTGTAATCATAACAACTAGGGCGAATCGTTAATCATTAAGCTCTGTACAGGCCTATATACGCCTTCCTAGCTCTCTACAGCAACAAGGACTTCAACCCGTTTACAGCAGCAAACAACGAGACACGGTGATAACATTTTGATTTCGGCGAGATTTCTCGAATGTGGAACATTGCAGTTAACGTATCCCATAGTGAGAGTAGTTGCTGTACTCAAAACACCAATATAACAAAACACAAAACACCGAGAGTTAGTCTGTTTCGTTTTACTATACGTAGCGTATTGTATTTATCGCACTGAGTGAGCGACCTTCTAATTTGGAGTTCAAGGTAGTTGCCATGGCAATTTTTGATGATTCGTGGGTTTTTACGAGAATTTTTGCCACCTTCATAACACTATACGGTTGAAAGAAACCCTATGAAGACCTTAAACTGTTAATCTCTGTATAAAATTTCGCACCGAAATGATTTGCATGACTGGGGCCAGAGAATGCAACTGACCTGGCTACAACTATTTACCACAAAAAGTGGCCTATCTCTCAACATGGACACAATTCAAAGAGACTAAACAAGCAAGCCGCGACTGTCACTGAACTTTGGTCGAATTCAATCAATGTTGATAAACTTGTGAAAACTGAAGTACCAGTTTAAAATACGCTTTACGGTCCAGAGAGCAGCTACAACAGTACAAAGATTGCAAAGCCTAGGGGTGCTGATATATGTTGTTGTCTTCTTGATGTTCCGTAATGTCCTTTTGTAACTTAAAAGAAAGAAAAACAGAAAAAGCCGTACAAAGCAAATTGCCACAATGTGCAAAATTTTGGATACGTAGCAGTACTTGCATCGTCAACAAACATGGGGATTGTTGGATTGGTGAAACCACAAGCGGTCAAACAGGCTAAAGGGTCACTTTTTAACGGTAAAGGTTTTAAATATTGGCAATATGCCGCCGTGACCCGTCAGTGCCAATACGGAGGTAAAAGTTTATGTACTTTCGAGTCTCGTTTCATTTTCTTGTTATTCTCAACCTAACCAAATACCACCAAGATGAACGTTAAAACGCCTACGTAATATACACACTCCACAATCCACATGAATCAACAATATATTGCCTGATAAAAGTCTTAATCTTTCATTTTCACGTTCGACGTCACAATTTCACAAAGACCAGACCATTATATCATGGGCGTGTCAGATACTGTCACGTACAGGTTAGGGACCATATTCGTTAAGTTGTAGCACTATAAGTGTCCCAAATTATCTTTTCATGCATAATTAACAAATACTTAGCAATCACCTGTCGTTATACCTTGTAACTGACCACCATGTCTACAAATTCTCTGTAACGTCAGAGTGCTTCGCGTTTACAAAAGCCAAATCACAAGGATCAACGAATTATGGTAACTGGCATTTACTGTTCAAATTCAACCATTTCCATTTTGTACTAAGAACTAACCTACAACAAGAGTCATGGTCACCGACAGCAGAAAAGCTGGGTTAGAACCAGTGGTGTCGCTAAATTAGAAGTGGGAACTGGCGTCCGGAACAAGTCGCACCTCCCTACGACCTTCTCGACGGAAAAATCAAAGAGTGACAAAAATTGCTTCTAACGTATTTGATGCACTTATGAAATGATTAATGCCCTTGTTCTCCCATGAAAATTATTCTAGCCATGTCACTTACATAGGTGACGCAGGGGATCCCTCCCCTGTCGGATAAGCCGACTGCCTCCGTCCTTTGGGGAAATTTCCCCGACATATTACAGACTTTTTTATCTCTCAAGGAAGGGTAATTCTTCCGTAAAATTTTCGAAATTTCATTAAAATTCCAATTTTTCAAACTCTTTTCAAAAGAAACCCCAAATTTTCTAACAAAACCCTCAACTTTTCGAAGCGCACTGTGCACCTTTTTCGGGGCGCTCCTCCCCCTCCCACCGCCGGGATACTTGGCTCCCTCTTCTTCCAAAGTATAGCGCCATCCCTAGTCACTGACTCACTGGTATGAACCACTGCCCCTCGTCTCGTTCAAAAGTTTGTGTGCTTTTCTAAAATTTATTTTTCTACTATACTAACAGGTACCGGTACCTTTTTTGGGAGACTGGACCCCCCCCCCTTTCCTTTCTGGTGACACAATGTTTTTAAAGTTATGTTTTTTGCCTCTGTGGAGTCTCGAGCTTGTTCCTACAAAATTGCAAACCAAATCTGCCACGGTAGGAAAACACTCCCTCTCTAACGGACTTTATACTTCTGTGAAAAACAAACACTGGTAAATGTCAAACTAGCTAATGACTTCAAACTTGTACGAATGGTCAGCTCTCAGGAGCTTTTTTTTTTTAAGTATCACACGGTCTTCAAACCTAACTTTACAACCTTTAACGGCATGCAACTGTTGATATATGGTCTATTATGTCCGAGTCAAGTATTGACACCGAGCAACTGATCAAATTTGAGTTTCAGTTCAAAGCAAAGGGTTTGGGCAAATATTTGGAAGCGTTTGCACTTGATATATAAAATGGAGCACAGAACCTTCACTGATGCTCATTACATAACGTGTATGGGTAGATCTGTTTATTTTCACCGTATGGCAGGGGCATTTCTTTCTTCCATGAACACGTTAAACCCACTCAGACACTTAAAAAGGTCACAGTTTCGGATAATGCCTGAAGGTTAAAATACATACTTTGGGCCACGGTAGACTTTAAAGTTTGCTCATAACACCCTTACTAACCCTAATCAAACAGTAATCAAATGTTGATCAAGCTGTGGTATGTGAAACTGTTGAACTAGTGACTTACTTCAATCATGTACATATAACTGTAATGGCTGGGTATATAGACACACTACAGCTCCATGTAACTGTACGGACCACACAATTTACCAATCAATGAAATTCAATAATTGCAGCGTTCAAGGCGAGGTCATAGAATTTAAGTATTTCAATGCTTTACTCTTGCAATTTAATCAAGAGCTAGCATTTCTTCTTTTATTCAGAGCGGGAGCGATATTTCTTCTAAGTAAAGAACGTACGAACTGTACTTCCACGGAGGTAGTACTTCCATGTTCAGAGGTAAGCCTGAACACTTGCAGAATAAACTGACAAGGCTTCAGTAGAAATTATTCAAAATTTGCGAAGGGTAAACCAAACGTCTTTGGGGCACAAGTGCATAGTTCCATACCATAGCACAAACATGTCACCAAAACTCTTTAAGGCGGTTCTCCTTTATGTGAACAGTGCAAACGGTAAGTGGGCACCTCGACTTGAAAAGGGAAAAGGGTCCTTCCTTCATGAGCTTTTATGTAGCCTTCATGGCCAAACAAAGTGGGAGGCAGCAGGGACAGTTAACGGCCCCTTCCCCCCCCCCAAAAAAATTATTTATTTATACATCAACTTTTGAGATCTTTGGTTACTAAAACTGTCAAAACATTGTTTGGATCCAGGCAGGGAAAGAGCCATTTATTTGCATTTATAGGAGAATTTATGACAATATTTTCTAGGTATATACACTTAAAGTCAACTGCCCTATTGGTGCTCTGTTTAACCTACCATGCCCTCATGAGTTATTTGTGAGTATCATGTTTTTTTCATGGGCTTGGGTTGAGCATGTAGAGGCCCGGGCTTATGATATATTTTGAATGGGCAAGGGCTCCCATGTGGGAACCACTAGACAAACTTAGGGCACCATGACCAAATCCTCATGGGCTCACAAGGGAAGGTTCTCCCCATATGGGACACATTTAAGGCATAATGACACCATTGGCCCTACCTTGAAATTTCCTTGTATGGCTCTGGTAGCATCCTGACCCCTAAAGTAAGCAAACTACAAAGCAGTTCTTTCACAAAGAAGAAAACTTTCTTTCAGATTCAGTACAAATATGGTATTGTACACAAAATAGGGACCCCAGGAGGGAGATCAAGATAATAGAACTCTCTTATGAAGAGGTACACAGTGGCTGGTCCAGGATTTCTAAACGTATGGAGGATGGAAATTACATAAAAACCAACCTTTTGTTAAGTTTGGTGTATGTTGGAACTGTTCCATAAACTTAAAAGAAGCCCTGGGCTCCATTTCCCTCTTCTAAACCTTCCCTTGCCCCCTGATCAAGTGTCACCTGTTCTGCCACATACCCTCACCCAGCCTATACCGTAAGCACCATACCGTACCAATAGGGGTCCAGAGGGGATAGCCCCCAGGAAAAATTTTTGCCCCTAGAAGATCAAAAATAACCGATGCCTTAATGCATTATAAGTAGTATATCTCACACTCCGGCAATTTTTTTTGCCCACCCCTAAAAGCTATCTTACCCTCTCCACTACAATGTCTGGCTATGGGCCTGCCGCGAGGTTAAGAAGAAAATTTGCAATTTTAGTGCAAAAAATTGGCTTACATGCTATATTAAGTTGCTGGAAGATGTCATTAAATTTTGGGTAAACATACTCAACCCTCAGCCTCTCCCCTGAAAATGAAAATAGGTCAAGTCCTATCCAATCATCTCTTTCACTTTCCCTGCATACTTCTTTAAGCAAAAGTTAAATCTCATCCCCCATACCTCCTCACTGTCCCCTCTCCCAATTTTCTGCCGTCAAGTTATACTAAACCCCTTTTGGGCTGATCATCGTTATGCCGTAGCCGTACTGTACGGCCTGCAAAGGATAATTGGCAAGAATTAGCAAAGTTGTTCACCAAATCCTTTTAAATGTCTATTTTCATGTATTCTGTTTCGTTCTGCTTCACAAGACCGATTATTGTAGTCCACTACGACGGTATCACAGTGATTTGGACACACTATAGATATTGGCGTCCAGTGGACCTTATTAACATCATCACACCTCATTGAACCCCATTAAGTTAGTGTTCCCAACTCCCTGTGACTGCGTCTAGCTACTGCTTCCCTGTGGCCAATTCAATTGTAACTATACTTGTTACACAATTGCACCTGATGCTAGTAAATACACGATCGCTATTGATTTATTTGCATTCAAAAGAAACACAAAGCTAAGAGCTGCATGGAATAAAAGGGCGTGACTGTAACCTTAACAGGCAAAAGGCACAAATGAGAGCTGTATAACGTATTATGATGGGATTAAAAGTAAGCCTGGATTCCTTGGTGTGTGTATTTACAAGAATTTTATCCACAAGGATAAACTCATTGTAAAAAGAACTTTAGGCTCATCCATGGCGTGGGTCACTCTCAGGGCATTGTGTAAGAGTCCTTTCCAATAATTGACTCTGCATAGCATTTTACTGCAGGATGCTTGTAATGCTAAATGCTAGACG
>WURT03092295.1:0-12674 GCA_009936505.3 Holothuria glaberrima
AGTCACTGCACTGCTGGATTCGGAAATCAAGGTCAAAGTATAAATGTCCAAGTTTCAAGCTGATGAAAACTGTAATGTGTTCTTGCGCATGCTCTATGCCAACAATGCCAACCAGTGACGTAACCGTGAACAGCCTTATTACCTCTAACATAAATAATTGCATGACACTGAAAGAAGATATAGGTAAGTATATCCGCAGGCACTAAAACTACTTAGGGTGCTCAACCATAGAAGCTATACACAATTAAGGATAGGCTGGGACAGTTAAGCTTATTTGTAAAGACTGTTTCGCCCGAGGGCTCTTCACCAACTAACTAGGCAGCATGCTTCGAGGCAAGTAAAAAAGGTTGGCTGTCTTGACAGTACTTGAGTATTAGTGCTACAACAGTAGAGAGATTACATTTATCCGTATCTAAAGAGAAGAAACTTTTTCTTGTGTCTACAGGTGGAGATGAGCTCAGATTTTAAACTTAGAATAGTAGATTTGTTGGAAGGTATGATGTTGTATTTTCCCCAGAGACAAACATTGTATGGCTTTGGTCTAGGTGTGTAAGGCTGCGCATGTCTTAATAATCTGCAGGTGATTTTGTGAGGGATTCCTTCATCTTTCCGGTGCCAAATGTATTTGCTGAGATCGGTGTGATGTTTCTTTTCTTAGTCTTCGAACGTTGCTTTGTCAGTTTGTGTCCTGCATATCTTTTTTAAATGTAGATAATATTTGCTTCGTTTATGTGGTTTTAGGCTGTGTATTCGCCCGGAAGGGGATAGTGATCCTTGTTTCTGCAGTTGCAGGTGTGCAGTGCGTCAGGTGGTTGGCAGTTGATTATTTTGCTGTGGTGTGCTTTCTTGTGGTTGCCATGTTGTCCATACAGTTGTACTTATCTCGTTGAGGGTGTATCTGTTACAAAGTTTGTGCAGTTCGTGACCTTTGGGGAAGTAGTGAATCCACAAGTGTGAGAAACGTTCGGCCGAAATACACTTTATTTTATTTCTAAGCGCAGAAATGGTCATTGAGAATAAAAGCTTCACCACGGACTACAATTCGAAAAAACAGACTTAAGGTATTTCTTTAAAATACTGGAAATTGAAGTTCTAATTACAGATAAAAGTTTGCTTAAAGGTTGGCTTATCAAAAGAGTACGGTATTGTTATTCGCGCCGACAGCAAATGTTTCCGTCATTGAGAGATCATTTTTTTTCCTCTAAAGATCCTGGCTAGTGTTGAAGAGATGTGTAATACCCCTTTACCTTCCCTCCTCGTGGCTATAGAAAAGTCCATTTTTCTTGGACTATGTAAATTTACCCTTAGATTCCTCGAAATTCCATTAAAATGAAGAAAGGCCGTAACTTCGTGACAACAGTCTGATTAATCCTTTGAGGGTCTTTTCTAACAAGTTTTTTCACCTTTTCTGCTAGATAATTTAAACAAAGTCGCCATCATCACATTAATAGTAGAGACTCTCTTCTGCAAATGGCTTTCTTCGTGCTTACGAATAAGTGTAAGCTTGCATTTGTCTAACAAGAAGAATGGCATTATATACCAACGAATTATTCTACCAAGCTGCCCTTCGGTCAGGATACGATCTGTACCGTGGTCTCTCTTACAATGACTGATCCTTGCAAAATCCAGAGAAGCGACCGCAAGTTTGAACTTGATCTAATTTGGAATAATACTTAAACTGGTTCAACTCATTTTAGGAACATGAATTTACAAGTGGTTCCATTAACGGACTTTAAAATTTGCTGATTTTCTTTGTGCCGTAGACAATGAAGGGAACTGCTTTTGTGGGGTGAAATCTTATATACTAACGTAATAAATAATTGTTTTATGATTATAAGGCGAAAAAGATTATAACTTAAAAACAATGAATACAGAATGCAAAATACTCGCTGTTAATAGTAGAGGGCGCTACTATCGAGGGTGTCCTTGTAATTTATGCTGCGTGCTAGACTAAAATGAGCAGCTGCACCCTGGTCTAAGCATACTAGTATACTTCGGATCAAGTTGGCCACGGAGACGGGTAATTGTTGAAATACTGTTTATGGATAATTATTTAGTACTTAGTTTACTTAGTAGTTTTTAATATTTTAACAGCTAAAGCAAAATGTGGCTTTTTTGAGAAATCATTTATACTTTGATCCAAAGTACAGTGTAAAAAGCGATAGACTGTTGTGTAAAAAATGTAATTCAATTTAATCTATTATCCAATGATAAGCCTAATATTTAACCATTAACACCACAACATGCCCTTATTTGGAAGAAACAAATTAAACATAAAAGCAATATTTCTACTTAATTTCTTAGTTAGACCTATCTTTGGAAATCCCTTTTTCTGCATTATAAAAAGAAAGTCGATAAACATTAACCAGGGTCAATTACAGATTAGCTAAATATGTCCTGATAAAAATAATGCTAAAAATGTCTATATTTGAGCAGAGTTTCAAATCAGTCATCATCTCCATGAAGAAATTTTTGATACGACCCTGATTTCCTAATCATTTTTAACTAGGATATGGTTAGCTTATCGGTAACCATGATCTAAGTTACATTTAAGCAGTGTATTTTTTAGAGTGTGACGAAGTACGGCACCGTGTCAAAATAGCCAAACTGCAGCAGCTCCTTCAGCCAAACTGCAGCAGCTGCAGCCATGCTTTAGCACGGTACACATTACAGAAGCAGTATTTATGTAATCCTGCTTTTGTAATATGTGTTACATCAAAGCAAGACTGGGCAGCTGTAGCTTGACATTTTGACATGGTGCCTAGAATAGAATACATTACGATCCAATAGCTAACGAGAGAAAGGACAACTCGTCAGCCTCCATCACAGCTGCTAAAAAAAGATTCATTTCTGCATATTTGTATTTAGTATTTATAACAAATATTGTTGCCTTTTACGTTAGGAATTTTTAGATTACGTCTATTGAGGATGAAATCTTCCGTACAATCTCTTAGAGTGAATGTTCAAAGACCGTATAAAACCGTCGATTCCGACAATTTATTTTTGAAAAGTGTAAAATGTATATTGAAGATAAGTAATATCAACTTGACGTAATAGATAGACGACAGTGAAACTTTATCAAGCGTGCTTTATCTTTGTAAAAGTCAAGCTAGAGACTACCGGAATTGCTTTCTCTAATCGATAATTTGTTGCTGACTGGCATTTTGAAAGGCAGTTCAACCGTTTAATATCTGTTGTGTACAGCCGCGGTCGCTTGCAAAAAAGAGAAGCGTAACGAAGCGAAGTTGTTTAATACTCTACACGATTTATAATTATGGCAGTAGATTCGTTCCATAGTCAATGGCAGTGCAAGACGAAACGATCAGAAGTAGCGTGTAATGCATGTGAGGAATTACATTTGTTGCATATTCAACACACCTACGGATTGTTGTAGTAAATACTTCTTGTTGCTTCATAAAGTGCATGAATGTTATCTAACTTGATGAACAGCGTATTTGTTGTTTCCCTTTAACTGTGACTGCCAAGTTGTACGTTTACCAGGTCAGTGAAAGACGACATGAGTACGTAGACAGTAGAATTAAGAAACCAAATTTGCATGGTGCAAGATCAAGTAGCATGGTGGATGAAGATTTTGCTTTTCAGAACACTTGAATGTATTGTAAATCGATTTCCTGCTCCGTTTATTTCGAATTCTGAAAATGCAGTTTTTTTATATTTTACATCCAATTTAAAAGGGAACAAGCGTTTGCTTTTGTGTATAAACGCGTGAGCGTGTTGAATTTTTTGGAGGATATACCTTTTACGTCAATTTTGGTCACTCAGTTTAACTTTCTCTCCGTGGGAGTGATCATAGCAATACGTTACAATTATTCAAAACAAAGACTTTTTACCAACGTGAGTTAACTGCGTAAAAAATGATCTTGCAAATTATTGTAAAGGTACAGTAATTATGGAATTTGTTGTTTACCAGTCAGCTGAATTTACCAGAAATTTATCGCCACTGTTTAAGTAACTGGTCATTTTTGGTGCGTAGAACAGCACGGTGTTGAAAAAGGCGCCACTTAAAGACCAAACTTGTCCATGTGGACTGAAGGACGTGATAGCCTCCGACCTAATGAAACGTTCTGCTGTTTTCTAGAAACTCCAGTATTGCTTATTTTACACACAAGATATCTGCTTTGACCTTAATTATTGGAGAGGATTTGTTAACTATACAGATTCCTGGTTATAAACTTTTGGACTGAACTCCCTTCTTTCCTTCGAGTAGAAGAAGGGAATTATCACATAACCTTCAAAGAAATGAACATGAACCTCAACTAATCTTCCCATGTTGAATTTCTCACCTGAGAACTTAGCACCTATATTCCATTCTGACATAACATTAGCACGCTCTTGTCCGTCTGGTCATTTCTGGAGATGAGTTTCAACCTGTAAGCCGATGAACGAAGCAAACAACTATATCACCGCCGTCTCAGCTAGAAAAAATATTTGCAGTAAAGTTTTTAAGGTACATGAAACATGACTGTCGTCGTGCTTCAGCGAAGGATTTTCATAGATTTGATAATTGGATAGGATTATATTCGACTTGGCTTCGTTCATCTGACGGAGGGAAGTAGTTGAAGCTTTTTATCTCAATACCTTATATCAACGGTTCTCACACTGCTATTTTGAATATTGATTTCTAGGTGGACTGTCAAGCGGAATCCGTCAAGGCAACGGTTTGTGTAAGTCTCTAGCAGAATCTGACTAATGTAAATGTCCATGGAAGCTACATATAATGGCAAAACCTTATTGATGAGAGCTTTGTCACTTTAGTATTTCTAGGAATCTTTACAGATCAAACTAAAAGAATTGCTTTGGAGTGTCCTGAAAGAATTTGTCATCTATTGAAATAGTAACATTTGTAGCAACAAACAATGTTCACGTTAACCTTCAAAATGTACTTGTGTAAGTTTCTTAAAAGTTGAACGTTCGAAAATTCTTCAAGAAGCTACTTTAAATTCATGTTTTCCACTTTGGGCAGTTTCCTCCGACGCATCGTTGGCATATCGTTTGTTTTCTACAAAACCATGTTTTTTACAGAGCATGTGAGATAACACAATCACGAAATCCCGTTAGAGCTAAGAACAACTGGATGAGTTTCTGCCATTGGTCGTAGCAATAGAGCTAACACCAGTTGATCAAACAAGTGGGAGGTGAAAAACGGCACTGCTTATAATTTTTCTGTTAAAAGAATTTTCTTTTAGACGTCGCTTTTTCAAATGGAATCGTTGAAGTCGTAAAAAGTTTCCATAGCAAACTTTTTTCAATTTATTGTGTAGTGAACCTTTCCTACAAACCTTTGAATAGCCTATTAAAGTTAACGTAGGCAGCAGAATGGCGAAGGATTTATCGAAACATCAACACAGAATCAAGTATGAGTTTCGTAGCCATAGTCTAGAAGACAAGGTGCAGAAGATAAGAACAAGGTATGTCACAGAACGATTCTTACTTGTCCATAAGTCAAATAGAGTGCACACGGGGGAGAAGTACAAAGCGAAATACCCGCACCCCTGGTGCCGTAAGCGAACAGATTATTTCCCTATAGGTCTGAGACGTCTTGACCCGAGAAAAATCAGTGTTACCTAAAAATTGCCCTAGCTTTTTGCAAAACTGCTACAGTTAGATCCTTCCATCCCTGTATAGTTCCTTAACTTCTCTACACGTCACTGGTAGGCTTTAGCATCTTTAATAATTGATTTTCTAATTTATCGATCTTTTGATAGACTGATTATTCGGTCGATTGGGAAAAAAGCAATATTACAGCCACAACGAATAATTAATAGGGTGGGGGAAAGGGTAAGACCCGGGAATAGCAATATTTTAGAAAGATTAGGATACTTAATACAAGAAGCATGAACAAAAGTGGGAAAATAGGTTCCTGTGATCTTGGTAAAAGTAGTGAAAGAATTACAAAAAGGATCTGCGGTTAGTTGGCTGGCAGAATAGTCAAAGAAGAAAAGGAATAAACATTTATCTATGACCTTTTCATAAGTTACATCTTGATAGAAATTTGAGGAATCCGAGAGTGACTGACGTGTTTCCGCAGGGAGCTTACAGCTACCTTGTTAGTGATCAGGGGCAGCTGTAAGAAATTTTGTTTGGGGGGCAAAAATTAAGTCCGTATGCAGGAAGGCTTGGACGACCCCCTCCCCACCCGGCAATATCAAGAATTTGCTCCTCAGGTGCGGCGGAACGTAAATAAATGTTGTAATATAATAAGTGCTAGGAAGACTATCTAAGGGGAGCGCCACCATCGGTTGGCGCGAAGCGCACAAGAAATAATCTGGTTTTACAAACCATCCAGATGGCCGGAAACGACACTTCCCGAGTGTTTTAAGTTGCATGCACCCAGCCTTGAAATATGGATCTCATGTCTGCACTTGGCAAATATTGGGGGGGGGGGATAAACAACTGTGGCAAGATGTAAGCTCCCACTTACGTCATATAGTTATTGAACGCATTCACAAGGCACGCGCTGGCACTATGCGCACTTTGCGTTGCTATAGTAGCGTTCACTTTTAGAACGCAATGGCAACCCTGAACTGGCTTATGTATTAAATTCACAAGCGAGTGTTTGTCCTGCAGCCCGTACGCATAATGTTCGCATGTAGAAAGGACAATGTTACATAACATCTCTTTATATCATCTGCTCTAGTGCAAAGATGAATAGTTTTCTGTTGAAGATGTAGCATTCGAAATCCAGTTCGTTGAAGATGCAGCATCACATCACAATGGATTACATTGTTTTTATGCTTACAATTGAAGGGTGTTGGACATCCTATTCTGAACTGTTAAACTTTAATATGCCCTTCTCTTTTCTACTTATATCTGCTTAGTATAATTTGATATACTATAGTATATTGTCGTTGTAGTAATAATCGAGGTAGGAAAAGTACACTTTCAGAGATATAAATGCAGACTTCATAAGTATTTACGGTTCAAATGTATAATCTTAAGCCATGCTGGTCAACGTAACGCCAAACCGGACAGTGGTAAAATCGGACTAAATTTGGTTTATATTTAACCAATTTTAATCAAACATTTGAATCGATTCTTGTTCTGTGCCCGTAACCACATTCTGTTCAAACTGGGCCTGGAGTTATGAGGGAGCATGCTTGGAACAGCAATGGCAATTACATTCGCGTCATCCTTTCGTTGACTGTTTAGGGAATCTTTCTCTACTAAGCAAAACTTGGAATAGACTTTTTCCTTCCATTTTCCATAAAATGGCAATAATGTATTTTAACATGCATGCTATTAAGTAAAATAGGCATTATCCTGCTATTAAAGCACTTAGCTATTAGCACTGCAATACAGAAACAGAGTTAAAACAACGCACTGATCTACGTCATTAGCACTATGACGAAAGTACAGTTGCGAGAAAAAAATATGTTCAGATTTTATGAGAAAATCTCCTATATCAGTGGTAAAATTTCGATAACTGTTGAATGTGAATCAATTCGTACATAATATTTATAAAACGCCAATAGAAACTCATTAGTTTGTCCTCAAATATGACCCTGACTTAGTTGAAGGGAGTCCTTATGTTGCTTGTTTGTTTTTTGTGTAATTGGAATCTAAATTTGGAAACTTTAAAGGGAATCATCAGGTTTCTATTAAAATGCAAGAACAAAACTATTGTGAATACCAATAATCCTCCTTCAATACAAGGTGAACACAAGATAAGTAGGACTCACATTTTGTTGACTAAGTGCATCTTTTTGAGGTTAACACAATTACAGTGGGCTATGATATGCAGGAAGTTTACCAATTAAACCTTACTTATAAACTAATTTCGTAAAATTCAACTTGGTACCAGGTCCGTAGTCAAGGGGGAAATGCCCCCTTGAAAATTTTTTCGCCCCTAAGAAAGTTTTCAAGTCGCTATTGACTTAATTCATTTTTGCACATTTGGCCCTCCTGAAGCTTTTTGTCCCGCCCCCCCCCCCGAGGCTATTTCGCCCTTCCCCTTCAGAAACTTGTCGGCTACGGGCCAGCTTGGTTTATAAATTACCATTAAAGGCAATAGGCAGTCGCCCCAAAATTTGACTTGAAAACTTAGCAAACTCTTGCAAATCTCTTATTGCATCACAAGCACCTCTGCAGACGTTTTAAACATAACTATTACAGACAATAGGTAAAGTAAGGTGAAATTCTCCTTGAATTTCACAATCACAAACAAAAATATTGTCACATAATCAAATAGGCCATTCATGAACTAGAGTGACGGAACATACTAATTCTGATTGGGATGAATGCATTTTTCCTTTAAAATGAACCTCGCAACGGAAAAATTGCCTCAAGTTTGATGCAACTGTCAAGAATGTTTCACAGTAAAATGCCAGACAGCGATGGACAGTTTCTTAACAAAATGATCAGTCGAATTCTCGTAGTTTTGTGGTTTCCCATCTCATGCTTTGGTAGTCATTTTGCAAATTTAATGCCAACAAAATTTTAGCAGTAGCTCGAGTGTGTCAACTTAGCAGACGTACAACCTTACACAATTACAATAAGTTATGACTTCATAATTGCGTTCCAAAATAAAGACAAAACCTGAAGATTTATTAATTGCTGGTATTCAGAGGGTGTTTGGTATGGATATTTAATTTACGGGTGGTTCTTTAATTCGTAAAGAAGAACTTTGTCGCGAGACCATTGTCATTTATATAAAAGGCGCCATGCCGGTGCCCATATTAAGGCTCATTAGGAAACATTTACCTTTGTTACTTGGTTTCAAGTTGATTCCGTTCGACTAGAAACATCATTCTTGTACAGCATGACTTTTACAAGGGGCTCACGTGGAACAATGATTTTATTATTGGGATGGTGCCACAAACTCTTTAAGGGCGAGTCTCAAACTTGAAGAGACTGATTAAGTACAATGGACCAATACAGGCTGGTCATTCCTCGGCAAGGACCGCAAAAAAGGGCTGCAGATGTTCGCTGCCAATTTGCTTTATGGGAAGTTTCGGGAATAGCCTGTACTGACAATAATAACCGTACTTTAAAATAGATTAACACTGATATACTCTACAACGCTTCACTAGTAGCTTCAAATCATACAATAAAATCTTACTTCAATGACGTTTCAAATATTTTGACAGTAGATAAAATCCCCCAGTGCGACTATACATGTAGTCGATGGCGGACCAATTTAGGTTGCTATATACCTCCAGTGTAATGCTCGATGAAGCACTGTCTAATATTTGCTGTGCAAATTCGATTTCAAGGGATAGTGTTGGCTTTACCTTCTTACCAATGGCACCTTCCTAATTAACTGTTACTGTCTGAAACTCTACCCTTACTCTTCAACAGGTTTTCCAACCTCGACGTTAAGATCAATTGATTTTTACATACACTGCTCTGAATAATGTAACATCCAAGTGTTGCTCTACGCTCCTTTGCTCTCCTCAGACATAAAGACCAAGCATAACACACTGGTCACTGTATACTTTGAATATCCTACAGTGTTACTTGATGTTTTTATTGTATCTTCCTTTTTATAAAAGCTACATTGCTTCGAGGTAGTGTTGCCGAATCGTTTTAGTTTTGTGTTTCCCGTTTCTATAGATACCATTATTCACTCGAAAAAGTAATTGTTTGATTAAACAGCTCGAGGAATTACGCTGGTCGAATCATTTGTAAAATGTAGGTCGAGGTCAGAGTGTTAATGATGTCTCTTGCGTAATCCTACTCCTTAATTTTTATTATCTACTTTCCTCATTTCCATTTTGTGAAAGATTGGCCCGGATTAAATACGGATTGTAAGAGAGTCATGGAATACATAAGTCATGCTCTAAGATGCAAATCTCTAGCGTAAGAACATTCTGCTTGCATCCGTATTCTAAAAAAATTACATTTTGAAAAGAATAAGAATGCTTGAATGCTTGGGATGCTTGTGTAGACAAAAGTGTCAACAAGCACTAACGTGTGTACATTTGTTAACTTTCTATCTTTGTAAGGCCTATACTTGTACCGTACCAGTAGGTGTGCAACCTAATCCACTATAAATGGACATTCTGTAGATTTATCAATAAAAAATCATTAGTTCTGCAATGCCCTTTTCCAAAGTCTAAAGACAGGCTATCATTTTCCACACAATAATTTCGACGTTGAGTACCGGGTATTTAATCGGAAAACTTACCACATTGTGGTAGAGATGAAACTTTCTATGAAGAGTATACGCTATTTTCTGTTGTAATTATATCTCTATCAATAGAGGCGTGTAAGAAATATCGTCTTTAAAATGATGACGTTCCCAAACCCCATGGTGAATCTGTTAGACCACTTTCGTTACCATCTTCTCATGGGCGCATTATGAGGGGGTCAGAGACAAGAAATACCGTGCCTTACGATAACCACTTCTTGTTTACTTTACAGAGTAGTTGCCTGTAAATTTTACCCCATATGATCCCCCCTTAACCTTGGGTAAATGTTTGTGTAACTAATGACGTCATTGAACCTTATAACTCATGCAAAATTTATCTCTTCAGGCAACCGGTGTCTTGTCAGAGCGTTCCACTGAAAACATATCTAACCCTTTGCTGAGAATGAAATCTCCCTAGATGTCACATTTTGATTTTCTGCAGAATCGTGCACATGGTTCCATAACACCTTGTCGTTTCCTAACCAAAGTATACCTTCCCTTAAGGGTTGCCTCGAATTTTGGCATCCAATTTGAGATAAAAGCAGTTCTTTGGAAGGACTCGTCATTACTAAAAGGATTACGCATTACTTAATTATCCCACGAGAGTGAGAAGGTAGTCTCTCACTCCTTATGCTGTTTGGCAAATTGAATTTTGTAATCGCTTCTTCCAATCCTTGAATGACAATTTAAAGTGTTTCTTACCAAAATGTAAACAAATTTCTCTATGAACATGTTTCTTCACCAAATTTTATTATATTTTTGGTCTACATGATTGATAATTTAAAATTGACGCAATGCGACGCCGAGCTTTGAAAAGTTGTATCACAGGCAGGTATTTTGTCTTGATATTACCGGCTTAATTTTTCATGTCCATTTAGATTTTTCCATTGCAAGGAGAAGAAGTAACGGAGGCTAAACCATCAATATCAGTTAATTAGTGTGACGTACCGAACAATGGAATTATTAACTGCCAGGGATAGCCATCATTTTACATTACCTGTTAAAATAGTTTTACATCATCTTTTTATTATGCTTGGGCTAAATGTAATTTGAATATGAAGCGTGTTTTCTTCTTTGAAGTGTTCGAAGCAAGACCATGACAGTGGTATAAACAAAGAGATTCAAAACAGTCAGAAACTATTTCGTGTTTCGTTTACACGGCGTCAAACAACAGTAGAAACTTACAAACGAGTACAACAGAAGGTTCCCCTCCGTTCGCCATCTCGACACTGGCATTTCTGCTTTATTTAGCCAGTGATAGTACACAACAAAGGCTTAAAGGTTATATTGTGACAGGCCACCAAAAGGAAATGTTTCTACTTGGCACTTAAAGAATACACCTCCCCAAGGTGAGATCTATAACAATTATTTCAATATATTTTGCCGTTCTCCCTTACTCATTGCCCTTGCAAAAATAATGATGTAAATTTCTGCTCAGTGAAAGCATTACTTATGTTCACCTTATTACAAATTATATCTTAATTACTTATCAGATAGTTCAATTTCTTATATTGATAATAATACTTTTCAAGGAAAAATTTTAACTTCCAGAATAAGTCCCTTGTGGCATACCAATGTCACAAAATGAAAAAGAATACGAGATAAGAATAGCCATATGTTGTGAGCCCCTCTTTTGACGTCACTAAGGTGCTGATTTAGCACATGTTTGTTCATGTTATAAATTTAAAATAGAAGTACTCCGTATATTGGTCAATAGTTGATGGATGTTGATGGAAATTGTGGCTATTTTCTACATTTTTATTGCTTTTTACAGCAAATATGCAATCATGTCCTTTTCATTACACCAGACCTTAACGCGAACGTCTCTTCACAAGTTTTGATAATAACAAGATATACCAAGGTTGCAGTTTGGTGTTTTTACCATGGTAGTCTGGTCTTTCGAAGCTACTACGTTTTCAGCAAAATGAGTGCTGGGTCAAGCAGTACCTTGATTTTTGTATCATTTGAAAATTCCCCACCCACTTCATTAAAGGAAAAATGTATGATATTTCCAACGATGTCTTACAAGAGTTAACATACGCTGGTTCTAAGCAGATTCATCTAATATCGCAATTAATTATAAGCAAGTTAAAGAGCGACACCATATCATAATCAGTTTTCAGATAAGGGCATGTCTTGTTGCAACTATAGACCAATTTTACATGACGTGATGTAATTTTGTATTCCTCGTCGAAGACAAAAGACAATCACGATGTAGAGCAAGTGTGTTTGTGTATGGATGTGTGTATGTGTGTGCATATGTGCGTACGTAGTATCCCACAAAAGAGGACTGAAACTTGTCTACACATCCGTCGGTCGAGGACTTTTTGAACGCCCGAGGACCTCAACCCTAGTCCTTGGTCAAATTTGGCCCTTAACGAATTGAGACTGAAAAAGAGGGCAGCATGCGAAAATTGGAAACATTACTCAAACGTGTAATTAAATGAGAAGGTAGCACACCACCAATTATTCCTCCATTGACTTACACACTAATTTGGGTCCATTTCGTGGCCCCTGGACCCTT
>WURT03092306.1:0-12674 GCA_009936505.3 Holothuria glaberrima
CATTTTCGTATCTCTCAAAGGATGAATTTCATCAGTTGTTTAATACCACAGATGTTCTCCGACCTCTCTCAACAGGGACAAACGAAAGACTCCGCCTGTTCTTCACATGTAGAACGATTTGATCTTAAGAATTGAAATGGAACTTAAAGGTTGCCTTACCTTGATAAAAATTTATATCAAGACTCTCGTCAAACATTTTTAAAATCCACAGAAAATTACTGAATTCTTGACATTTTGAAAGGAAACGCTTCGGTTACACAACATGTTACACGAAGACAGTTTTCTGAAGGATAACAGAAATTTATTCCCCAATATATCCGAAGATAATTTTTATTCAGCAGTCGGTTAAAGATTTCCCCGAACATACAAGGATGTACAGGTTGAAGCGATGGAAAGGACTCAAAATTATCTTAAAAATAGCGTTTTTCAAAAATATCACAAAATTCTAATACACCATGTGAAAAATAGAGAATAGCCGCATTATCTTTCAGTACATTGAAATCAAAATGTCTTCACTTATGACAAATTTTTCACTATTTATGTAATTCGTTAAAACAATTAATACTCGACGGTTTTGTAGGTGCTTGAGTTTTGCACTTACATTTGTCAGTACATGCTGAACAGATAGACCTAACACAAAACATTGATAAATTTAATACCTTCATATTTTCTAACTGAAATAGTGAAAATATTTGAAATGGAAGCAAAACATATGTTGACACAAGGAAGAATATTCTTAATTGTTAAGTAAGGTAAAACGAGATCGGTGAGAAAATATGAGCAATTATTGAAAAACTACGGAGCCTTGTACAGATCACTAAAATCAGTTGAGGCTTTGATGACAAGTAAAGTGACTTTTAGCAGTTGCATTTGCGATCATTAAAATAGGGATAGCGGAGTACTTACTCTCCATTTTAATAATATAAGTACTCTAAAAATGCAACGATGCAACTGAAAAAAGAATCACTAGTTACCTGAATAAATTTCGTTCGGTTAGGCAATGATTTTGACTTACAATACATAAAGCTATAAGCAAGATACTAACATATTCTTTGAGACTGCCTTCGTTGCTTGCGGCATCATGTTTGCCACCCCAAAAACGGAATGTGACTTTAAAAGACTATCGGATCATTTTGCGTGTACACTTAATCACGACCTATCCTTGAATAAGAATATCGGAGATCAAATGATCGTTCCGAAAACTTATACCGTGGTTTTTGAGACTGAAATAACTTAAATTCCTCCCTCGTGAGGTACATTCAATCTTATCAATCATTTGATTACCTCCAGGGCCGTCTTAAGAATCTTTCCTCTAGCAAAGTAATGTACTTGGATCCCTCTCCTGATCTCTCCACCACGCCCCTCCACTATGTAACAATATGTCATTGCGGATCATTTTCTAAGTGATTTATGTGTTTCAATGTGTTTCATCAGATGTTTAATACCTTAGATGTTCTGTGACCTCCGACTCAACAGAGACAAACGGAGAGCTCCTATCAGTTTGCGCTACGTACAGAGCATTTTGGTCTCAATCATCGAAATGAATTTAAAAGGCTACCTTAACTTGATAAAAATTTATCTAAAGCATCTCGTCAAACAAGCATCTCGTCAAATCAATTGAAAAACTATTGTACTCTTGACATTATGAAAGAAAACGCCCCGCAAGATTACACAAGATATTACCCGAACACAGTTTTGAATGAGGAAAACTGAAATTTATTTCTCAGTATTTCCGAAGGAAATTTTTACTTAGGGATCGGTTTATAATTTCCCGACTATGCAAGGAGGCACAGGTTGAAGCGATGGTAAGGGCTCGAAATTATCTTAAAAATGATATTTTCAAGAAATGCCACAAATTTGCAGTTCATCTGTGAAAATTGGAAAAGAGCCGCATTGTCTTTTGGTTCATTGTAATCGAAATTTCTTTATTTATGAAAAATATTCCACTGTTTATGAAATCGATATTACGCAAACTTTTTGCTGATGTTGGAGGCGCTTGAAGTTGTACTTGAAAATTTGTACGGAACCTAAAGTTACATTTGCCAGTACGTGCTGAACAGACAGAACATTGCTAAATTTAATACCTTAATATCTTTTAACTGAAATAACGAAAATATTTGATTATGGAAGTTACGGAGCCTTATACCAGTATACAGGTAGCTCTAATCACTTAAAGCTTTGATGAATTGCAACGTGGTTTGTAACAGTTGAACTTGCAAGCAATAAAAAAAAAGATGGCGGAGTATTTGCACTCCATTTTGATGATGCAATTACTATGCAAATGCAAATGAAAGAAGAAATCTCTTTTTGGAATGTTGTAGCCTACGGGTAGACCATGATTTTGAGTTCAATACATAACATTGAGCAAGATATTAAAATATTTTCTGGGACTGCCCTCTCCACTCACACCATTACATTTGTTGCAATTGTAAGTATCCAAGTTTCCTTCAGGTATTGGATTGGCACATGACAATCGTTCTAATTGTTTCTACACATTACTGATCATTCGGGTTTAAACGAAAGCAAAAGAAAAACATACGGGTTTTTCATAAATCCTCTACAGTACGGCAATGAATTTTTTCACTCATAAAGTAAAACGACTTGAATATTTCAAACAGTTGTGTTTCTTGCCGGTAGATAAGCTGGATTTCTATCTGGGTATCGCAGGCATGCATAATACCACTTCGAATAAGAAGAAAAAACTCCCAAATCAGGGGTATTCTTATCCAACATTTAATTAACTCCAGGATCGTCTTAAGAAAGAAATGGATGACAGTAACAAGTCTGTTGTGACGTCACACAACCGCAACACCTGTTAATTTTCTACGCAGGGGTTAAATTTTGTCTCAACCATTTTTGACACAGCCAACATCCTGGAGCATAGCAAGTGGGTGGGCAAGATTGTTTTGGGGGTATTGTTTTTGGGGCCCCTCACTGCTTCTTGTCCACTGGCCCCAGAGGGTGTTGCTACTCCCCTGTCAACATCATAAAGTTTATTTTAAATCTGAGTCTTTCCTTCTTTCTCCAACCACTAGCGTGCCCAAGGACGGGGAAGGTGCGCTTTTCTCTCCTTCCTAGGCAATTTTTTGTCAAATAGTTAATTATGTTTTTCGCACTTTTTCCCTTTGGCGTTTATTTATAGAGAATGGCCTTTTCAAAAGTGTCAAAATTCCAATTTTAGGAATTGTAAAAGTGATATCAGGTAAATGCTTTTTTAGATCAACGCTACTGTCCCTTAAACCTTTTCCGAGAGGTTTCTCACATACCTCTTCAGTTTAGTTCCACCCTCTTCTCGACAACGAAACTTGATCACGTAAAAAGGCTAACTGAACAATATCAAACTAGAAATAATGGGACCAGTGACGCACTAAAGAAAAAAAGAAATGATCAATAAAGCCGAAATATTTACTGCATTTATAACCACTTACGGTTCTGTCCTCTGTTTTATCATTTATGTCATTATGAACGTGTTCCATCGTCTAAAATGTATTCTTAAACTACTGCAATCTCAAAACTGAGCAGTTTTTTACTTGATCTTTTAGGGCCCTTTTCACCTTTCAACCTCTCATCTTTTAAAACAGAATATTAACGTGAGGTTCCTTTTTCTTTAAATGTCACAAAGCAGTTGAAACAAATGTTAAGCCACAGAGCAAACAGGAAAAAAAACCGAGATGAAGTAAGTTGATTATGGATTTGAATGTGAAGAAAACAAACACGTTAACATTGAAAAGCCAATGCCGGTTTCCAATTGAAATATGCTCCGGTATTTACTTTTAACATGTTATGTTTAATTAATTAAACTCCTGATACAAACGTGCGTTAACGCGCATCACTTTGATAAGACATAAAACATCAAACTGTCTTTGATAAATCATTCGAACTTTGTTCTTCCATCTTTGCAATTTAGATTGCTACATGAGTGTCCCGATGAGTAACTATTATATTGTCTTCGACATTGTAAGGGAAGTGTGCTTGTAGATACATCATTTACTTTTGAAGGATTTGGCTGTCCCTCTTGGCTGTGCAACTAGCAAGACACACAACCCGAGAAGCAGATACAAACTACATAAAGAAGTTTACCATATACCGGTACTACATTTCTAGCGCATCAGGGTATCAAGCAGACTTATAGTTAAGGGTATAAACAGTTCCACCTACAGTTTTTGGTATGTATTTGTAACTTAGAGAAGAATGGTAGACTGGTCATAACGCCTTCTATCTTTTTTTTTTCATTTGTCATTCAAAGCGACTGGACAACTTGAAAATGGAGTCTAACCCTTACCAGAGCGACGACGATGATACCGTGAGTCAAACATCTGACCGGAAAAAATCGAAAAAGTGTATAAACGCTGAAAATGTGCTTCTTCTTTTACTCATCATTTCTGTCATATCTGGATTTTTAGCCGGATGGCTAATCGGTAAAAATAAAGATTTTACAGATGATGAGATTTTCTACATCACTTTTCCTGGGACTATTTTCATGAATATGTTAAAAATGATGATAGTTCCCCTGATAGTATCGAGTCTTATCAGCAGTCTTGCATCACTCGATTCGGCGATGTCCGGCAAGTTGGGTTTAAGGGCGGTGATCTATTATTTTGTGACAACGATAATTGCAGTAATTCTCGGTATCACCCTCGTTTTGACGATTAAACCGGGAGACCGTGCCGGTATGAAACCGTCAGAAGACGTCGGCAACGACGACTTCAACTCGGCTTACGCTTTCCTGGATATTATATTGTAAGTATAGTAGTATACCAGCAAGTTTTTTACCTCCTTGTAAGCACATTGGATGTCATCCCTACATTGAAATCTATATCTGCAAAAGAAAAAAATGCATATATAGCAGTGCGTGAGTTCACATAACATTTAAATGAAAGTGCACGTGCAGCAAACTCAGAGTATGGAATATTTAGTCCGGGCCCGTATCCAGCTTCACATTTTTAGGGGGGCAAGTGTTGTGATTGGGGGCAAGTGTTGTGATTGGGGGCAAGTGTTGTGATTTGGTTGGGGAACATAAAAGATTCCACCACATTAATTATTGTGCAGTTTCAATTTTCATCTGGTGGGGCAGAAATATTTGTTGGTGGTGCATTGCCGCGAAATGCCCCCCCCCCCCGTGGCTAAGGGCCCGATTTAGTCTGCCGTCCATTGTGACACAAAAATATCCCGTGACGTCATCTGTGTGAGGAGAGACAACTAACTATAAAGGTGCGTTCACACTAAAGTCGAAATCTGCTGCGGTTTGCAGAATTTTTCCCAGGACTAATAGGGGCAATTTTATTTCAACGAAAATTCAGAAAATCGCCCCATTCGTTCTGAGATAACAAATTTCGCTTCCCGCACGCAAAACTCAGCAGATCTCGGTTTTGGTGTGAACGCACCCTAAGGGTGATCCTAGCCTAGTCATCTTGGCCTCCTCTGATGGGCTATCTCATGTTTTAGAATTCAAAAAAAAAAAAAAAAAAACACGTACTGCCACATTAATCAATAAAAGAATCATGCATTTACAAGGATAGCGGGGAGTACACTTATTCTATCTGAGGCAACATTTGTGCTGTACTGATTCCAGACATACACGTTAGGTGCACTGTGCTATGGCCTATTGAGCATGATATAGTAATGTTCCTATATTATTTTCTATGACTATCGCCAAGTACAGTGGATGAAGGATGTCTAATGCATATAAATCCCTGGAGGGATTCTGACAAGAGAGTGAAACAGTGAACGCCCTCTAATATCGGAATGTCATCTTACTAGACAAAGTGTGAGCACACTTTATCATAAATATGAGTACAAGTGGAGTGCCTCTGGTTGTGAGTGCGAGACTACTACGAGTACACGTATTTTGCATGAGTATAGGAATTAGTCTTGAGACATCTACTTCCAGGTATGCCCCTGATGAGGGGAAACCTTCACATTACAATTACCAATAAATACAAAACGGGGAGATAGTGCCCGCTGAGACCACCACTGGTGCACGCGCGAAGCGAGCAGAAAATTCTAGTAGTAAGTATACACGAAAATACGAAAAGTATACTTTTGCTCGTTTTAGAGGTATCACCACTTTATGATCCCTGATGTGGTGCTTGGCTCTGCCTTAAGGAAGATTCAGTACAGCAAAATTTCCCTTGCGAGTTTGAAGGCACCGGTATTTAAAATAAACGGACAGTAGCCTATGAGAGTGGAGCTATGTCATTATTCTCTTATTTATTGGATATACACGTTGCAAAATGAAACTAAAATTACGCAGATTTTACATTTTGGGAACATTAACTCTGACTTGAAGATAATCGATTTGGGAATTGTATCGAATGGAGAGGACTCACTGCCCCAGTAGTCTCAAGTAGTCCCATACCTTTGAAAATAAATGTTAAAACAACAGCTGTGGATCAATTATCCCAGTAAGGCAGTCCTTCTGTCCTTCAAATAGTTAAACAAATAGATGAGCGCAAAGCGCCCTGCAAAATTGTAGTTTTGAGAACATTTTGCGCAATTTTAGCTTGACTGACTGATAAAATAAACAGTGGGTCCTCGTGTTCATATCAATTTGGAAATGTCTTTTGGGGGCATACAGGGCACAGCCATATGGGGGTGGGCGTTCCCCTAACCCCGTGCCCTCTTTCTCTCTCTCTTTCTCCCTCTCTTGGCGACACCACTGTGTGATATCCAGTTTCAAATATACTTGATGCATTTGGCCACGGTCACACCGTCCTGAAACGCGATGAATTAATTGCTGAACTGAAAAAAAATGATAATAAATTTTTAGCCCTAAAAGTTTTGCACATATTTGACGACAAGGGCCTGAATGAGACGGATTGGTAGAAGGGTAGAACATACAAGTCAAAACAAAATTTTTAGCTCTGAGTAGCTTACTAGTTGATACCCTCATTTCAACGGAATAAAGACAATGTTGTCCATAGTTCATACTTCCAACTTATAATCTCTGAGCTTTGATAAGTCAAGTTAATTATTTCAGGAATTGTTCGTTAAAAATAACCATACATGCACCGATCGACAGACAACTTGGGCTATCTGAGGTGGCACAAAAGGTAATCAGCTTGTTAAGCAATAGCCTGCCCTTTGAACTAATACATAGATTATATGTAGATCTGAGCAAACAAAAAATGAATACTTGTAAGGTGGGATAGTTAATTGCTAAGTCATAGCAGTAGGGAACATTAAAATAAACGCTGCGGTTATTATTGTCAACACCGTAATCATCTGTATATGTAGTTAGTTAGATCAGACTGAACGACACATCAACACGAATGTGTTATATAGTGTCAACTAGATAAAAAAGTAAAGTTTAAATACGGTTTCATATACGGTTCAAGTTCAAGTTCGGTTTCAAATACAGTTAATGCTGAAGACTATTTGAAGACTAGCCTACACCAGATGAATATCGAAAAAAAGTTTTGTTTTGAAATGTTAGAAGTCATGAAAAGCTCTAACTAGTGGTGGATTAAGTGAATGGTGGCCTCATATCCCTTCCTGTAATCCTTATTCGAGCGTTCCCGTACATCAAAAGATACCTTACACGTTACCAGCATAGGGCCATAGTGACAACTTACTGTTAAGGGGCTATACGCCGATATCCCGCAAAATAATGCGATTTGGATGTATAATTTTCTGATCCTGGGTTGGGGTCAGTTTGGCCCCGTCTAGCACCCGCTCTTGATAAGCAGCTCACTGCATGAAAAATCCCCTGATCAGCCACTGTTCTATGCCATCGATGATTGTGCACAGCATGACGTAGGTCTATACTATTACACCAGCCTCATCCACCTAGGAACACAATATTTGATTTTGTTTTGCAAAGGCATCGTCAAGCGATAGGGCCAAAAAAAATTGTTTGTCATAGACCGCCTGCACGTTATTTCTCGTCCGCTCAGATTATTTTTTTACTTTAATTTTTTTTTATTTATTTATTTATTTTTTTGCCTTTTGTGTTGTACACAAACCAATATATTTTCCGACGAAACTTTTTTGTTCCTAATACTGTATATACTGAAAAAACTTGCACTGAATGACAAATATCCAATCGGAAGCAGAACAAATAAAACGCCTCTTCACACACACACACACCTACACACATACATACACACTGCACTTGACGGAAATCATAGGCCTGCGTTTTTCTCATGTTCCTGGAGTTACGTTCCGTGTCACTTCAACACTGGCTATATGCTACAGAAAACACATACGTACGTAACTGGTTCGAATATAGGCTAAAAAGCTATATTATTTCAGTGACCTCGCGGGGATACAGTCCACTCGATCAGCCATTGCTCAAGATTGTTGTTATAGTACTACTCTACTCGAGGCTCAATGGACGTGGCTATTCTGCTAGGTTCTCTGTGTGTACAGTGATACCTGCATACTACGAAAATAGGAAAAAAGTTTCCTCAAGTCGACATTGCCACTCCCAGACGTGTTAGGTTGGGATTGATGTGCTCACTGCCTACCCGAAGCACTGGCGTAGCAAGCGGGCCGGTGGACTGGGTGGACAATGTCCAGGGGCCCCAATCAAATGCACAAAAGAACAATTCTCAAAAATTAATGATAAATACCGTAACTCTGCACGTCTAACCACCCAGTACAGACCCGAAAGCATGGAACTACCCAAGCTATCAACAACTGCAGAACTGCTTTTGAATAACCAGGCAAACAATGGGATACGGGATTGAACCCGGATCTGGTGCGTGCAAGGTCTCACTCTTTACCCCGTACCTCGCCATGGACATTGGAAGGGTCTCAGGAAAATGGATTCATGATACCACTGGCTTGGGGGCCCTCACTGTCTCTTGTTCATGGGCCCCGAGGGTTTTGCTACGCCGCTGTCGTGAGGGACTGAAATTTGGAAATCCGTCATTCACATAGGTTTGCGATCGGAGAGGCTTGCAGCATGTGGCGGGGGGGGGGGGATGTCAGACGAAATTACTGTTCTTTCTTCATTTCATAATGTCTGATGGAAACTGAATGTTTTATACGACAGGTCCGATTTATTAGATCAGAGTGGACACACTGCAGAGTTTGCACCTCACCTGCGAACTACAGTAACATGCTCTGGTCTGAATATAATGCGCATGTATGTACACATAAGTCAGCATGGCGTCGTACACGCTAGTCCATGGGGTCAAACAAAAAAAAAACGCCCGCCTGACGGCCCTTTTGGGAAGGTCTGGAGGACAAACAAACATTTGGGGGGGGGGGGGGCTAAGTGTATGGCACTGAAGCAAAATGTTTCTTCGTTGCCTCAATTTTTAACCGGGATAAAGCTTCCGGCAATTGTTGATTGTTTTCAAACAGGGCTGATTGTTCCAGACCACTTTACCCACGAATGACTATGAGTGCGCCCTCTCCAATAGCTAAAAGAATTCCTTTGTTTCTCAACCAAACTGCATATCTCTCTGTACATCTATTGTTGTACACAGATACTTGAAGTGCGCCCGCGTTTAATGTTTTAGAACTATAATAACATCTTGGACAATATTGTCTTCCTACCAAAATCGGACGGGTCTGTCTTAAGCCCTGTGAAATGCCCACTAAATTTCGAGTATTCCCTCTTTTTTGTCATCTAGAACGTACATGGCCTCATGATGGATATCTGGCGGTGCCCATTCAAGCATTATGACCATGGCACATCAAAACCTGAGCAGAATGTTTTGGGCATTCCATTAGAAAATCTAAGGTCTGCTTCAAATTATGCCCTTTCTGGGACTATCAAACCGCCAGGACAAAACTCTTAATTAAGTTACTCCTAAACCATACCCACGTAGGCTACTACTATTTGTATGCAGTTTTACGCTTTGTCCCCCTGCCCGTAGGGTCTTAAATCTGACTCTTATGGGTAATCGGTCGCTGGGTGTAATACCGGTACTATCTCAGTGTTCACCACTATCTGTTTTGTCCGGGCGCGCCGCCCTGACAAAATCTGAAGAGCGTACGTCAGCGCCGCTCGCACAAAAACCTTGGACGCCCGGACAAAAAATATTGCTTCACTTTTTGGTAACGTTTGAATTTTTAAATTCAAATTTAACACCAAATGTAGCACCATTTTGCACCTAGCCTTCCTTACGTGAGCAAAAATTTTTCGAAAGTGGGAGGGGTCACAAAGGAGGAGGGGACCCCTCCCCTTATACCCCTCCTCCAGGGCGGCGATCGGTGTCATCTGCCAGATCAGATACAAGCGCCCGGACAAAATGTGGACCTGTGGAGAACACTGCTATCTGTGACCTATTGCATATATATTGGCTTCATTTGCCAATCGTAATTCTGTCCTCTCTAACCATATGATGTAATCAAATTCAAATAAACAGGTTTGGACTTGCAAGTACAGATCGAGGGCCCCTAAAATGTATGACGCAAAAATGCAAAGCCCAAATACTGGTGTCACCTGATTCTCTTGATCAAATAAATATTTTGTTAGGCGTAAGAAGGGGAAAACGGGCGTTTAAAAGACCACCGTCTGCTAAGGTGAAGTACCAGACATGACTTCATTGCTTTGTCTCTGGCACTGAATGGTCCGCCTTACTTTGGCGACCAAAAGTATTCTGCTGCTAAATTTCCAGACCAACTTTACCTGTTTACGCACTATATGCAAGACACGAATATTCCATGCAGCCAGCAGACTGCAGTATGACGTTTCTACTCGGGTTAAGGGGGTTTACACTGACGTTCGAACCAATTGGTGCGAAACATCTGCGTGTTAAACATGCGGAGATTTTTTAAAATTTGTTCGCGTGTCCGATGCTAGAGCTAGCCTGCGTAGCTGCGTTCTATTCTGGAACTATTTAAATCGGATCAAACCAATATTTGACAATATAGAAAGACAGTCAATAAAACTCGGTAACAGTTTCTCATCCTTTGGGGTAAAGACTGTCTGATTGTCCCAAATGGGCTGTTAATTCATAGTGGAACACTGTTAAGTTGGTGAAATGGTTAAGAAATTTCACTTCAAGAAATAGTTAAAATAACTGGCGTGGTAATCCATGTGTAGGCCTAATCGTTTTCAGGTCCATACGTATCATTGCACTGCAAAATCCATATGCTAGGTCACAAAAAAGGCGCAAATCCATGTGACAAAATGAGCAATTTCAACAATCGAAGCTGTGGGCTGCGGTTAATAAAGTTTTATAATTCAGTGTTTCGAAAATTATGATAGGCTAAGCAATGCTTCTCTTTTTCTGTCCACAGAAACATATTTCCCCCTAACATAGTTGAAGCATGCTTTCGAACGGTAAGTACGATTTGTATTCATTGATGGTCTACCGAAAGAGAAACTTTTGGAGTCAACCCCGAATGACCTTCGTATTATTTTTAACACAATAACTTGATAATTTGGCATCATGTTTCTATCCATCGATAATACATTTGGTAGAGATAACACCAACCCCTAAGGAGATACAGTCTCTTAAAGTAAAGAGTGGCGGCCATTAAGGATTTAAGCAAATTACTCAAAACCCCCAACATGTGTGACTGGAGGCATTATATCACGATAATGTACACGTGATGCCGATTCCATTGATGCCAAATTTTCTTTGATTAGAATTTTTTCCGGCAAAAAACTTTTTTTAGGTAGCCCATTGTAAAACACTGGTATAGCTTCGTAAGGGTGTCGTCGATGACTTGGTTCTCAGTATATGAACACATTGAAGCTCCATTGCACCGTCTGTGAAGTATCACTAACAACATCAGAAAAAGGAGAGAACACTTTTACCTCCGAGAGGTCACACCTTTCTCAGTTCTGTTTCCTTGGCTTTTTTATTTGCAAATCTCAACCAGCCTTAATTAATCGTTACGTAATAAGTAGAACTCAGGTGTCAGTAGAGAAATTGTAATGCATTCCAAAAGCTAGGAACTACGTTTTGAGGGGAAACTTTTCATTCCGTAGTTTTTATTAATATCACTAACTGGCAGCAGGACAGTAAATTCAAAAAGCAAGTGTAAAAGACATGCATATAGATTCCACCTGTCCGAGGTACGTGGGTAGAGAAATGGTTGTTGGAAAGTTTCATCTCATTGAAATGAGTCGGAAATCAACGTGATAATTTAAGGGAGAGATTTAAGAAATAGATTATTAGAAGTCACGCCTGTTTCTCTTCTACAGTACAAGACAGAGGCCGAACAGGAAGTAATCCCCGCTGAAAGTCTTACTTCCGGTGACATCTATAATCTAACACTGGCATCTGGTCTCACCATCTCCCAGTCTCTCGCTATGATGAACAGTAAGATTAGGAAACTTAAGAGCAAAACTACAACTTTTCAAAGCGATCTGGTAAACAGTGATTCCGTGAGTAAGGATTTAGGAAATTTCCTTACTCTGATGCAAGAAAATGTAGTATCAGCGAGTGCATTTATCGATGACGTCACAACTTCTGATCCCACCGTCGACACCACATCCATTGAACAGCTTAGAATTCAGCTGCAGGAAAATATTGACAACTTCGAGACTTTTATGGATGAGTTTCCTGATATTTTAACAAATGAAGATTTAGATGGCATTCAAAACTTCACGGAAAAAGTTTTGAAAACTACTTATAACTTACAGAAGGAGATGTTAGCTTTGACTGGGGGATTACAGGTTTCATTCAATGATGCACTCTTACTGGATATCGCTGACCCTATCCTGACCACCATGACGTCACTAGATTACGTCCTTTATATTCTAG
>WURT03092328.1:0-12674 GCA_009936505.3 Holothuria glaberrima
ATAATCAATTGCCGGTTTTCTTCCTCCTACAACTTTAAAAGTAAATTAAAACGTTTTCTCTTGTCAAGTCTCCCGCTCTCGACGCGTTTATAGCCCAAAAATCCAAATATCAAACTTTCCTTCCAATTCAGCAGTGACGCCTGCATGAGGTGGGGTGTTGGGGGACATGGGCAGAGTTTCCATCAAATCGATTTCTAAAAACAATTCTGAAAATTTTAAAATGATCTCAAAAGAAGTTTAATCTATAGATTTCAGTAGGTCCTAAGGCAAGGTGTACTTTTGACAGAGTGATGGATCAATTTTCATCATTTCCTATCACCAATGGTTCTCAAACTATCAAAATTTTTGCTCGCAACGTGCTCTCCAAACATCAGGTCAAAATTGTATTTATTACCAATATCTTCCGATTACAACTTCCGTGGAAACACAGCATCAAAAGTGGAACGCCTTTTACGAATTCCCAGGTAAAAGACTGGCTTTTTGCTTGGCAGATAGGTCTTGTTAGGGAATTGAAAGGTTCTCGATGCAGAGCCTGAATGCAGGTTTTGTCATGGAAATCATCCTTGAAGAAAGATTTCGGCGCGTTTCGTGCGCACTCGTCACAGTTTGCACTCCATCTCATGACCTTTATTAAGGTAACAATACTTAGAACTATTCTGATCTTAACACTTACCCGAAAAACAGAGGTACATCTGCAACCTCTGTGGGGGCTCGCATCAATATTGGATCGAGATCTAAATTGTAGCACGATGTGGGAGGTTTAAAGTACGCATTTCCCGTTAAACATTTTTCATATATTTTTTCATATATTTTTTCCTAGCGCCAGTGGTGGCGACAGGTGTGGCAGGGGGACCATAGGCCCCGTCGGGGAAGGCTGAGCCCAGTTGGGGAAATTTAACTGTCTCGTCGGGGAGCTGTTACGCATACCATAAAATATGTAGCCCCGACAACGGCCAGTTGCGGCGACGATTTACTTACTAAAACCACCAAATTTTCCAATTTTCTTCGTTAAAATCCCAAATACTTTTTAAATTTTCCATGGTAAAAGCCCAACTTTTTTAAAATTTTCTCCAATAAGAGCTCGAAATTTTTGTGCTTCAAACAGCGTTTTGGCACTCTATCGCCCTCGTCGAGGCTTCGGGTTGCTGCCCCGCGCCCATCAGGGAGCTTGCCCTCCTGTCGGCCAAATCTTGGCACCATCCCTGCCAAGCGCTTTGCGCACAGCCATTATCGGTATAGCTGGTGAATGTTAATACACTTGCCATGAAAAGGTATTCTGAAACGGGCTTGTTAGTCCTCAACCCCTTTTGCTATACCTATCAAGGAGTCTAATATCACTTCCCTATACCTACACTATCCTCCCTCACATTCCCCATAAGCTGTTCACCTAGATTTTTGTTTGAAATTAGTAAAACTATGATCGTTGTAAAGTACTTAGCGTCATTCTCTAAAGCAACATTTAAATGTCAGTTAATAAGCATGATCTCAGCGCCTACCCCACTTTACATAATTAATTCAGAGCTTCGAGGAGGCCCTATATACCCGTACACTCGAGTCTGCCAGCCGTAGATGCCATTTTATAACGCACAGTGAAGGAAATTGAAATTTTCTTAATAGTCCACGAATGTTTCTGTGGACTTCACGCACGTATCTTGTGTAAAAACTTTCCCAGAATAGAAGACAGTAAAGAAGCCAAAAGGAGGGCTTCATGGAGTTTGTTAACAACAAACGTTTCTCTCAGACAATATACTTTCCTCTTCCACATTACCAAAACTTAGAAATCACTAAATTATGACCATTTTCCAGCCATATATGATCAGTTACAAACATATCCCAAAGATAGCACCATTTTGCATCTACGCCACCCTAAATTAACAAAGGGAGGATCCCCACTGCTGTATACACAGTGCATGGACGCATACAAAAGGTGCAATTTACTCCGACTTTGGGGTTTAAACTATGGTGCATTACGACATCATCTGTGGTGCCCCTGATCACCAAATTCTGGCAGTGCCACTGAGGAAGGTAAGGTGGAGGAACACGTACTGTCTACTACACAAAGCAAATTGTAAATGAAAAGCAAATAAACTCCACAGCGTATAAAGCGTGCCAAAATCTTGTTTTCCGTTGTTTTCGCTTCTTGAGGGCAAAAAAAGGTTAAATCGTTGCTCCCACCATTTACGAGCTTTATTACATTGAACCGACTGTATTACTAGCTATGGAATAAATCATTTAGCTACTATTTTTTCTTAAGGTTCTATAAAAAAGGTGAGGTGAAAATTCCCTCCACTTTTTAAAGTGAGATCCATGCCCCCTCTCCGTTCCTCCTGTTGACTCCATGGTGAAGAGCGAGGACCTTACGTCTGGCGGATGTGAGCTAACCATAGGGCTGCTACGTACTTAAACAATTTCTTCTGATCTCCTGCCACGTGTAGCGTGTTATCAGTGATCTAGTACCTGTGTTATCTGCCTGATTGTAAAAGACTGTTTCTCTTGTGAAAAGTAACTAAATTAGGCGTTTTGTCTGTGTTTGTTGTCTTGCCCGTAAATCAGCCAAAATCCCGTAGTAAATAAATTATCATAGGCTTTATGGGCATTGAGGTAGTTTTGCTGTATAAAAGTCGGCCATTGCCAGAAAAAACCATCAAAGAAAGTTATCTGGGAACTTTTTAGTACTTTTAGTACACGCAGCCATGCGGTCGTGCTAGATCAACCAATTTTCATAGCATGTACAGTAAATGGTGGAAAACCGTTTCCAGTTTTTAAGTGTGATATATTACGAATTTTGTAACACGATGATATATAAATATCACCAATCTTTCCCCTAACCCTAACACTGCAAATAACCGTAACCCTCAAAAAACAAGAGTAAACTTCAAGAGGAATCGAACCAAGGAGCCCGGGCATCATGGTATAATGTCTTCCATCTTTACCACCGTGCCATGCAGAGAACAAGCCAGCCTCTGTCCTAAATTAACTATTTACCTATTATCACTCAACCGTATCACTCAACCGTTTAAACTATACATGCTATTGGGTGGCTAGATTTAATCTACCCAAAGTAAGGATAAATGTTTCTAGGACTGGCATAATTGTTTCCTGTAGAATGTCTAAATTTTCTTTGTTTTTCGTAACGTTATTTGTCAATGTTGACAAAATCAGAGTTCAAATTAACTAAAATGTGTATTATCTTATTTAATTCCTTTCCCCAATTAATTTGGAAATTTGAACTGCACCAAAATCATGAAAATTATATTTTTGCCTAGAAACGACGTCAGCATAGTCACGACGCAATCATCATTTTTAAAAGGTCACTTATGAGTGAGAGTGACTTCAGAGCACCCGCTCCACTGCCACAAGAGAACAAAACAGAATGCACCACAACAAAGTTTGCCTTCGGGTCACTACAATATATATATATAAGTGTGTGTAAAACGTCTTTGGAAAGTGTTTTAGCTACTATTCTTCTGCACCATTAAATGGAACTTTTTGAGTTCCAGTAGCATAGGAGGCCCGCTGCTACGCCTACAACAGCACCCAAAATCCAAAATGGAGGAGAAACACCACTTTTGACCATATTTGTCACATCCGCATTGTCGTCTCGGTCTTCCGCATTGTAGTCTAGGTCTTCACGCATCATCTGTAAAATATAAATTTTTAACAACGTTTACTGTTAAAGTAAGTAATATAAGCAGTTGTATTTTACAAAACTTAGGCAGGCTTATTAAAACTGTCCAATTTTCGTGGAGACCACACTCTCATAAAGGAGTTGCAAAGCTGTTTTTAATTCTGCCTTTCACCAATAGAGTACTTCACTAATAGTTTTACTCAAATACTTTTTTCTTAAAGCCCTACAATAAATTAGCAGTAAATTTCTCCAAATTTGCATACTACGTCACACCAAATTTCATCTATGGACCCTCAAAACATTCAAACATTCCTAAAGGCTAGGAGCAAACCCGCTCCCTTTAGACTCTCTCCAGGACGGCGGTTCGAAACAACTTTTACCCCCTCCCCCCGTTTCGAGAACAGCTTTCTACGCCCATGATCATAGATACTCCTTCTTCAATATAAAAATAATACAACACGAAGGTCCTCCATATGTGTCATAATACAGTAACGAAATGGGTTCAAAATATCCAAAATCTTTGTATAAACTCATTACATTTTCTACAGTTAAGTTTACAGTCACAATTAAAGAGGATCCTAAATGGAAGGGAATACTGTTTTAACACATGCCCTTTAAATCCGTGTCAGCTGTATCGTTATAATACTGAGTTTCAAGATATTTCTGATTGAAAATAGGTTTTTCTTGTCCAGAAATTTTTCCACTTGTTTCAGTGTTACAAAATGTTACTTAATGTCAATAGATCTCAATTGTTGTTCTCCAAACTTGAAAGATTAACTAGAACTTGAAAGCTTGCACCAGTGAAACGATGAATATCATCCATTGTAGATTGACCTTAAACGTGTGTCCGAATGAAGATTACAATCCTAGGTGTCTACTTCTTTATTTGCATGTGCCCAAAACAAGGAAAAACAAAAGGTAGCCTTTTCAGTGTTACTGTCTGTATGAATTAACGGGTAACCCATCTCTGTCATAGAAGGAACGTTTGCTTAAATTTCCAAACATAACACATGCTACAGCATTGGAAGATGTCGGTGAAAATATGTATCAGTGCTGGCGCATTCATGTACTCAACGGGATTAGCAATCATTTATACACTACCAATGCCGAGGAATGTTCTCCCTTCAGCAAGTATATTGCAATGGCTAAGTTTCTCAAGTATTAAAGGTCTTATTCAGAGGCAGATCTATTTTCGTCTCATTCGAACTGAGCAGATACTACTGTTTGTTCTGTCTAACACACACCTTGAATTTTCGAAGAAGCCCTTGACATTGTTGAGAAAATACGTTCTGAAAATACGACATAACGGCTAAAAATCGTATTTTCAAATGACTGAGAGAAAACGGGGGCTTGGCTTAGGTCAAGCGTGTGACGTCACTAGCCGGAGTCGTGTACAGCAGTTTACATACGAGTATAAGAGCTTCTTATGTTCAGCATAAACCTTTGATAAGTTAATAGATAGATGGCGGGTAGTGTTTTTGAAAGAGACACGATGAACAGTTATACTGAGGAACGTAAATTGTGGAGATGCAATCAAGTTGTATAACAGTTAACATTAATTTTTGTTATTCTGTCATGGCCAAATTACGGCCTCAGTGCGTAACAATACTACAACCCACCATGCTACTGCCGTGAAATGTGAGTAGGCTAAGTCTGTTCAGTCTGTTAAGGTTCACATGAGGTCCCAGCGTTAATACACGTATAGGCCTAGGCCTAGCACAATATAAACAGACGCGTGTCCAAGGGGTGGGGGTTCGGACCTCCCCCCTGCTTGCGCCGACCTTAAAGTTTTTTAAAGGTTAACTCTATAGTCCGTTCCGTTCATAGTCCGTTCCTCTTTTGGAATACAAATAGAGGAAGAAAAATCTCGCACCATTCTGCATCTAGAGTCCTTAAATAGGCAAAAGTTTTTCAAAGGGAGGGAAACCCCCTCCTCTTAAAACCCCTACCCCAGGCCGGCGAAACTCCAACATCGATGTGCCCTCTGTCATTGGTTAGTCTGGCTACGGGCCTGTGCAAGAGGGCTTCGTCCTCACGCCAGTCCCCCCCCCCTTACTGAAAATCCTGGACACGCGCCTGATAATACACGCCCAGGCTACGGTAGGAATATATTTCACTGGGAACTCCTGTGGTAAGGACTAACGTCGGTGTTCAGGCTACAACGATGTCAAGTTAACTTCGAACTCACTTTACGACTTTCTCTGAGCTGGGAAAATCTTCGCTCCTTTCTGGTGGTGTGCTTTATGGATGAGCCGGTACGAATTGTGTTGGTGGCGGTTACCTTCAGCTCTTTCCGCTTCCGAAATTCGGGAAATATGCAGTTTCCTTCCAGGAATTCACTTGCTTTGAAATGCTTTGAGCGTATGCGGCTGTGCAAGCTTTGTGACAAGCCTAGTCCAACGTCAGTAAGACCTTCTCTTGTCATCCCCCTTAAGGAGCCTTTAGGACCACACGCTACCAATTTTTTTTTATAATTTTCATAAACATTGTAGTTTCATCACTATTTAACCTACAAACACCATCTAAAAATTACCGAATAGATCAAAGATAGCTTTTTGTGGTAAAGACATGGAATTTGGAAGCCTGTTTTGACAAATAGGTCCGAAAATTCGGTAAAAGTGCCCACTTTTACAAAAAATGTCAAAAATTGCGAAATTTCACATCAAAATTTTAACCCCATTGATCATGCCCTTCCGTAAGACTCACAATCCCCAATATTTGTCTAAATGAGCCAAGATAAAGTATCAAAAACACATTTTTGGTACATTGGACCTCAATGTTGTATAGTTTTCTAGAAAATGTAAAAAAATTCCACCAAAAAGGACCAATAATTGCCTGTTTAGCTCAAAAAAGATGCAGTCGGAATGAAATCATATCTCCGTCATATTTCATCCGATTTCAAAACTTTGAAAAAAAAAGGAAAATGGCCTGCACAGGTCTCCAAATATATCTAGCCTAGTATGGGAATATGGGAGTTTCACAACAGGTGGTGTAGTACCTTGTATAAATTCTGACCACACAAGGCGCGACGTTTAAGCTTCGCTTTAAAAAAATCGGCGAAAATTCTTTAAATTCACGCAAGGACAACGTAAATACTACCCCAATCCAAAGGAAACATACTCCGAAAGGGTTCGAAAGGATTCAAGGTCGGAGGTAAGAGTTTAAGATCAAAATCTGAAAAACGTTACTTGTAAAATTTGACACTGGGTTAGTGCAGAGAGTTGCAACTCCCTGGTGAGTGTATGTAGGGTAATTTGGCCCTGTACTAGACAAGAGTGCAAAACGCCGCATATACAGTACAGTACAGTATATGTATGGCGCAGACCGTTGAGAAAACCACGGTGTGCGTTTTAAAGGTTATGGAATCCGACCCAGGCCCAGACCCAGATTCTCTGCCTCCACACGTTGGAAACCGGAAAAATTGATACCAGGGGCATTCTCTTTAGCTTGACAACCTCCAACTGTGCAACTCTTCACCATTTCCGATTACCATGCAGGAGAAAGCACAGTAACAGGAGGCCTGTGTAACCTGCACACTAGTCTACTGTAGATACACGTACACTGTACAGTACTGCAGCGCTGTTGCGGTGCGTGTTGTGCGCTCTAGCTCGACCCGACTCCGGCCGCGAATTTTTTTCCCATTCGATTTGGACGAATCACGGCAATGGACCAATCAACTTCTTGGAAATTGGCCGCGCCCCTTACTCTCTAAATGCCAGTTTCTCTACGTTTTTGGTATTTCTGATGCCGGATTATGAAAGAACAACCCGTAACCCTAACCTATGACTTAGCCTTAACCATTATTTTGAAACGATTTTCAAAATTCCTGAAAATTTGAAGTGGGCAAATAGAAGAAGGAAAAAATTTGGCACTCCGGCCGGTGACGTCATAGTTGACATTTCAAAGAAATCACGTAACTTTATCGTCTCCGTTTCGGGCCAAAAACAGTAAAGTTTTCAGAAAATGATTAAAAACAGGAAACACCATTTTTCCTCTCCATTTTTTAGTAGAAAAAGTAGAATAAAATCAAGTTTACCTAACAATATTTTCTTGAGTTGATTGCAAGACCCTTATTTACCTTTGAATAAGACCTTTAAAGAATGTTATCAAATATTTTCACAAAGTCATTTTTCATATTAGTTGCCTCATTGTGAGTAATATACAGAAACGTGTAAGTAGCATATTAAACACAAGTACTACGAGTTTGTTAATAAGTGGTACCTCGTTCGATTCGATCCTTCTTTGCAAATCCTCTTTTGCTTTCTGTATGGTGTCTTCAGCTCCTGTTTGAATTTTATAGAGATCTATCTGATGTATCTTCTCATCAAGTTTTTCCAACTTTTTATCCAATCTTTCGAGTTTCTGCCTGTAATCTTCCTCTTTCTTAGTATGTTGGAAAGCCCTCCTAAACACAAAAGTATTGCAAATATGCTAATGATGCAAGAGAATGTGTTATCCGGGAATTTGGAAGAAACTGACCGTAACACAGTAGACCATCCGTACACTGTGAAAACAGTTTGGTCAATTTGACCCAAAAAAGGGTCGGGGAACCGACTAAAATTATTGGGTCAAATAATGACCCAAATAAGGTTACATTGGACCCAAAATGGGTTAAAAGTTGACACAAATGTTTGTTCAGTTACCTCAAGTTAACTCAAGTGTTTTAGAAGTGCAATGCACACCCAATGTTACTTCCCAATGTCACTACAATATCGTCTCATGTTCACTTAGAAAAAACATAAGCCTACTTATCCAGTACGTTTCCCTTGTGTAGAATTTATGTGTTGTTCAGAAATCAACAAAAGTAATTTCACTTTCTTTTTATTTTTCTTAACAATAGGAAGATTACACAGTTTACAAGTTTATAGTGCTACCATAAAAATTCTTATAGCAAATAAAAAAAAATTGCGAAGGGAAACACTAATTTGATTTCTTTAAAAGACAAAATGAATCTTTAAAACCTCACTCTTTCTTGCCATTTCTATTTGATTTCTCCGCCAACTGTCTTTCCTCTTCCATGTACAGCTCAGTTTGTTGCCGACGCTGTTGTAACATTTCTCTTTCACGCCTCATTTCCTGGTGTCAAGTAAATAAAACAGTAAACATGAAGGGTTGTGTTATTATGATAACACATTGATGTGGCAATAGGGGATACCAGAAGACTCTGTGTAAGGGTACCAGAAAAGATGGCAGAAAAAGTGTTAACTGTTTTTGACTTCTAACCAGATTTAAGCGTAAAAAATGCGTATTTGTTGTTTTCATTTTGTTGTCTTTATTCTTTAAAAGTTGCGTTTTCACATGCAATATTCTAATGTCTAAATGGGGCATATTATGTTACCACCCTATCTCCAAAGACCGTTTCAAATGCCAAGAGTTCTTAAGTGGATTCTGTGGAAGATGTTTTTGTTAATCAATTGTCTTCGAAATAACTGCTTCAACTGAACTGCACACCCGACGCGTAGGTAAAACAAGGCGAGTACGTAGCAGCTAACATTTTTTGGCAGGCATAAATTCGTCATGTTTTAAAGGTCCATATACATGAGATGTTGATAGTTATTCTCTTTACTGAAAGAGTGCACCGCACTGTAATCTGTACCATTAACTCCATCTAAACTAATTGTTGATTTTTTTTCCTTCCATGCACCTGCCGAAGCATGTAACCTGGTATAACAATCCACAATATGTGCTTAGGTCCAACTTGTGTAACGAAGTCCCCTTTAAGAACCTCAGCAGGAAGACAATTTGGACGAAAGGAATTCATTCTACAGAGAGGTGTGGGCATACTATCTAAAATATGATTTACTCTGCCTCAGGGGGCTTTGAAATTTTTCGATTTATGCATAATCCTAACTTGCTTTTCGCACTGTTGTTTGTACTATTGTACATGTTCTAAACAAACTGTTTTTTTTGTTTAAAAAAGGGCTATAGGGCACATCTCATGCTCTGCACCAGCACCAGCCGTCTATATGAATCATTGGCGTGATTTATACTCAGATTGCATGAACTGATTTCTATGTGTTGTGTTACATCGGGAAAGTAGAGTGGTGGCATCCTGGTTACATTTACTTTCCTTTGATTTCAATTCCCTTGGCCCGTGTGCCAGATTCTTTTATCTATTATTGTCCAAAAATATGTTTTTAATTAGAATACTAAACAGTGTAATTTGTGGAAAGAATGTGTTTATGTGTGTATGTGTGTGTTAAGAGAGGCAAAACGGACTTAAAGCAAAATATATTGTGTGAAGGTGTGAAAATCTACAGAAGCCTCTTCAAAACGTAGGAGGTATGTCCATATGTCCTCCCCGTCCCTGAAAATTTCCGCCCATGTAATGTAGCCTGCTTCATGCTGTTTTTGATGATAGAAATTCTGATCGACACATTATGTTTTGGGACGAACTGCCTCAGGATTATTAGTTTTAGTCCGTCAGTTGCTTGTTTGAAGAAAGCCTTACTGAGATATTATAGTGAGTATTAATGTTGGGAGGGGACTATGATAATTCTCGTCTGTATGCAAGACCACTAAAAATTTTAAGAGTGCGCCTACTTCCTTTCTTTATGTGGAATTCCGATTACTCTATGTTGTCATTATCAGCAATTAGCTTACGTTGTCTTACGATAAGAGGAGTAAATGAACCGAAAGTACTTAAAGGGGCTCATTGAGTTGATTCACAAAATTCATGATGATTTTTTACACCTGTTGAGTTTTACTCACATCTTGATGGTAAGTGGTCAAACTAAGAGATTCTGCACATCTGACATACAAATGAAATGGCAATGATCGGGTAATTAACGATTAAAGTTATTTGTTACAAATTCGTGAACAGACACTTTTTACCACTAGGTATTATACCCAAGCAACCCCAGTGTACAAAAAGTACAATTTCTAACATTTTTGGTAACTTTCGGCAGTGATATATGAGTAATGACACTAATCAGAAGCATTGCCGTCCAGTTATATCCTTTGAACTTGTCACAAAATTATAAATATAAACTCAATGAGCCCCTTTAATTAAACCATTAACATACTCTGTACAAAAGTGGTGGTCCGGTTTTATTATCGACACTCAGTTCAGGAAGTGCATATTGTATGAAAAGTATCCTTCTCTTACTGGAAATATGTCTACTGTTTTACTGGTATAATATATTTATGTGCAAGCGTTTTAAGTGATTGATTGAACCAACACTGTGCAAGACCATTACATGAACGGTCGGGATACAATTACTCCTTGTCAATACCCTCTAGGAAGAATACATCCGGAACCTCCAACTGTTGCGTATATACGGATGACAAATGAAGTTCAATTTTTTTGAAAAAGTTTTATAAATTACACAGAGTGAGCAAATTAGGGTTTTTCGTCGTTTAAATCTTTGGTCGGAACGGAAGCATCCATTACCGCCACATTTTCAGTTGGGGCTTTAGCCAGCAGCTCTCCTCTTCCTACCCATATGCAATGGACACGGGATATTATCTGATAACGACTATCTCAGCTTTCCTAAGATAGACCAATAATCAACCAACTTGTGTTCGCTAAATCTAAACGTCAAATTCTGTTAAGAGTATAGCTAATACTATGAGAGCATATCTTACCATCTCATATTTTATGTCTTCTTCCGTCACTCTGGACCGCCAAAACTGGAACATGGTGCGTTGACTGCAGCTCCTGCACTGACAAACATGAAGAGATACACTCTTTAATGCAAAATTTTATATTTGAATTGTTGACATATATCGGTAGACACATTTGACGAAAACCCCTTGAAGTCACTTTGAGGGAAACTGTCAAAATTTGGCAACACTCCTCTATTGTGCAGGATGAAGTTTTCAGGGCCGTAGCGAGCGGGGGTGTGGGGGTGTCACACCCCCCCCCCAATATTTCATTTCGCAAAATCTTCCTGTGCCAGAACTTGTCAAGAGCTGTTATCAATACCAATTCAAGCATTGGTCAATAGCCATTGAAGGTTGACATTTGATGGCAGTTTTATCTCAGATTAAACTGAAAGGTGGTCTAACTTTCAATGTCCATAAGTAATCTGATCCCTTTTTTATCAGTACTAAATTCAGGGCAGGATGTGTTGTTAGTTATAATGTAAACCCCTCAGTGCTGGGCTACTGTTGTATCAGAATGGTCAGCAAAGCTTTAAAAAAGCTGTTGCTCATTGGAGCAACTAACTGAAGTAATGAACCAGTGGTCGGGTACTTTAATTGGGAACAGCAGTTTTCCCCTAAAAACTGCGGTAGCTATGACTGATTTGAGGAAAGGCAAATTTTGCGTCATGTGGTCGCCGTCGGCAAATATTCGGTCTGTCGGCAAAAAAAGGGAGAGGGGAAGGAAAAGAGGAGAGGAGGAAAAGAAGAGGGGAGAAGGGAAAGGAAAGGGGAAGGAAGGGAATGAAAGGGAAGACGGAGAATGAAAAAAGAGAAAGAGAGAAAGGGAACGGGCAGCCAGTCTGTTCTCGACATTTCGATTTTCGGCTCTTCATCTAATTGGCCCATTCAAGTTGAAGGCCCGTCGGCAAATTCATCATGCAAGTGACGGCCGTATCAACCGCCGTCGGTGTAATTGGCCCATTCACGTTGAAGGTCCGTCGGCAAATTCATCATGCATGTGACGGCCGTATCAACGGCCGTCGGTGTAATTGGACGAGGGACCGAGTCCGTCGGCAACTCGGGGAAAGAAAGGAAATTTAAGGCTTCCGTATAGGCGCGCTATTTCGGGTCATATGACCAGTTTTTTAACCAGCCCTATTTGTGCGACAATGTCGCATTAACGGCGACCAACGTCGCACAAAAACATCTGACAAGCAAATTTTACTCTGGTAAAATTTGACAGAATCAGCCCCACCAGAATAATTTTGCCAGTTCCTTGCATATTTGTTTGCTTTAATTGCAACAGGATTTCCTAATTCACAAGCCTTTACTTCAACCTCCGAGCCCCACTACCCTACTTTCATCTCGAAGTTCAGAAAGTGGACTGATTCCGTGCATAACGTCCGCGGCGCAATATTTTTATGTAGTAAAATATTTGTCACCAAGATTTTTTGGTTCC
>WURT03092339.1:0-12673 GCA_009936505.3 Holothuria glaberrima
TATATATTGATCCAAGCTTAGCTTTGTTCACTGTTCAATGTCCCTTGCTTTTTTTAACATTCTTAACATAACAAATATTTATATTATTTCCCGCAGATACCCAGCATCGACAAAACTGCCTACAAAATGGATTTATTTTTGACAAGAATGTTCACGAAATGGGGTATAATGGTGGCGTCCTACCCTATTACTGTCCTTCTTATTTCGGTCTCTTTGGGAATCGTAGCAAGCTGTGGTCTTGTCATGATTGAAATCATAACGGATCCAGTTGAGCTATGGTCAGCTCCGGGAAGTCGAGCACGATTAGAGAAGGAGTATTTCGACGAAACCTTCGTCCCATTCTATAGGACAGAACAGATCATTATTATGGCACCGGAATTGGAAAGTTATCAACACGAAACTTACGTGGAAGGACTGACAACGTTTGGTCCGGTTGTCAATCTCGACGTTTTGAATGAGGTAAGTTAGATTCATAAAATCTCAGTTACATTACTTAATCGTTGTCCTCTTCAGATTGCATTACGTAAGATGACTACTGATGCATTAAAGGGGATATGACATTCCCCCCAAACCAGGGAGTTGCTAGCTCTGTCCAAACTCATTTAGGAATAGCCCTGGAGTTCTAATGCAGTTGATGACTGAACTTTGATTGACATTCATTCAAACATTATAGCTTCACTCTGATTGGTCAACCATGATTTGTGCTATCAGTAATACACATTCACTGTGTGTCCATGTATATGGCCTTGAGCAAATTAAACTCAGTGCAGGCTAGATACCGTGCTACTGTCTTGGAGGTGTACTTAACAGGTTTTTTTCTTTAACTGGAGGAGGGGCTAAAAGTAAACTTGGTAGGGAGAATTTTACTTTCTGGGGTGAGATTAAAGAACCTTTAAGGGAATTCCTAGAGTTTATCTCCGTCTGAAGCAGAAATTTGAAACTATGCCCCAGTGAAGTTACCACCCGAAGGGACGCGAGACGAGAAGTGGTCGAGCAGGCAAGCTCTCAGACAACCCTATGGTTGTGAGCATGGGTTGTCTGGAGTTACTATCACAAACATAACTTGTTGTTTACGTACTTAAAATGACATGAGCTCTACGGAAAATATCAAACACACAACAAAAATTTCTACAGAATGTACAGAGGACATATTTATACGTCTCATGTTAACATTCAGTTAAGATTATAATCTAGTTACAAAACTAATTAAATTTACATGCTTCTTTACACTCGACCCGACTTGCTTGCTTGACGAACGCCTCCCCAAACGTAATTATCAGACTCTACAAAAAGATTATGGTACTGAGGTACTAAAGAATTTTTTGTGGAGTCGTAATTCCTGAAGCCGCTGTGTATGAAAAATATTCCTTCAAAACACCCATAGGCATATTAGGCTATGCGTGTGCCAAAATTGTCGACTGGCCACTAGCACTGTTTTCAGGCATCTTCCCCTCCCCAGCTTTAATGTGAAATGTCAGATCGAAAATAATATTCTTCCGCTGAATATTCAGATCTCATTCAGACCTCTTACTGTATTATGTTAATCTTTCCTCCGAAGGTATTGGACATTCAGCTCCATTTAACACATATGCAAGTTCGCTACGAGGACACTAATATCACCCTCCAAGATATCTGCAATCAGCCTCTCGCCCCTGACCTTCCCTATTGCTTGATCCAAAGCGTCTTACAGTGGTGGCAGAACGATCGAGACAACCTTATGAAATCTGTGGTAGATGAGGAAGGAAAACTTGCCGACTGGCACGACCATTTCATATATTGTATGAAGTAAGTCCTGTAATGTAAAATATATCTTCAAATAATTTGCGAAACAACTCCAAGGGGTTTGTTCTTAAATTCTGATCCAACTGGAATGTACATGTAGAATAGTCTACCACAAACGATTCATCGTTGCAAAGAAAAGAAGTTACAAAATGTTCCATATACGGCATAAATATGTATCGACTGTCAACATACTCAAGTCTTAAAATAGGTATTTTTAATCGCTCTGCTAAAATGAGTCACAAATTACACATCCTTCATTGCCTTTTCGATAAAAATAAAAAGGCCTAGTTAGAAAATAAATATATTCCAAACGCAAAAAGATTTCTAGTTCAATTTGAGTTCATTTTTAATACATTTTCCTCTTTTTTAATAAACTTTTAATGTTCCAAGAGAATGTTTCCAGCATCTATGGTATTATGTTCCACAAATACCATTGGCAGTGCAATCACTGACTACATTTGCCAAGTTCTACCAACCTCCAATCTTACCTCTAGTAAGTCCTAAACTTGGTAAAATGGGCTACCCATTACCACAGTATAGGAGATGTAAGTTCCTTGGCAGGGCAAGTCACGAAAATAAACAGATTTAAGTGCAATTACACAATTCATATTTTAAAATTGTGGTAGTAAAATTCTAGCTCTTATTCTGCTAAGTGCCTTCTCTCTTTTAATATTAAATTGTCGTACCTTATACAAGGGCGTAGGAAGTCCCCCTCCCCAGCGAAATTTGTGGGGGCGGAAGTATGCTTTACCCCCACTTTCCAAGGAGGAAAACACCTTATTTGTCTATTTTGTAAGAAATTTGCAGTAATTTACCGTAAAATTTGTCTAAAATGATGCACCAAATCGCACCTAAGGACCCTCAAATATCCAAAAATTTTCTAAAGAGGAGGGGGACATCCTCCCATTTGGAATAAAGTCAAACCTTTGGCAGTAATTTAAGTAAAAAATGTCAAAAATTTTCAGTAATTTCAGTAAGAAATGTAAAAACTTGCAGCAATTTACCTTACAATTTGTCTAAAATGATGCACCAAATCGCATTTAAGGACCCTCAAATATCCAAAACATTTCCAGAGGAGAGGGGGCACCCCCTCCACTTTGGAAAAAATGTCAAAAATGTGCAGTAATTTAAGTAAGAAATGTCAAAAACAGGGCTGTACACGAGTGAGAACTGGACACTGGCCAGTAAATCCCCACTCGCCCAGCTTACTGCCTACAAAATACCTATAAAACAGTCGCCAGCTCAACCGAAGCCGACATTAGCCTCAGTATCTCTGTATCTCTTGCTGCATCATCAGTTCATCACAGGGTGCTGAAATAAAATTAGCTGTTGACATGATGGCTTTACATTATGTATGCATATATCTAGCGTGTTTAGGAATGTATGCATATCAAAAGGGGAGTAAATCTGTGAAATGAGAACAGCTTGATAAGAAAGAAACAAGAAATGCTAGGAATTGAGACACATGAGGATTCCGAGGAACATGTGTAGGCCTAGTTACGGTAACCGGCAATTCCAGAGGTTTTAGTGCTGAGAATTGAGTCTCTAGTAATTGTTTTTAGCCTAAATTTCAGGCGACCAAAAGTACAAACTCGCCATTGGCCACTGAATCAAATTCAGTGGTCGCACGATCTGACAAAATGGTTGCCAGTGCGACCATTTTGGTCGCACTGTACAGCCCTGGACACAAATTCGCAGTAATTTAAGTAAGAAATGTCAAAAGTTGCAGTAATTTACCTTAAAATTTGTCCAAAATAATGCACCAAATCGCATTCAAGGACCTTCAAATATCCAAAATTTTCCAAAGGGGGGGGGGGTGGTATCCCTCTCCTTAGAACCCTCCCCAGGACGGCGATCCAATACAAGGTTCAGCCCCCAGTCTCGAACAACTTCCTACGCCTATGAACTTATAAATAGGTTCCCTCTGTTATGAGCGGTTCTTCACGTTGTAGTAAAGGCTTGGGTAAGCGTCTTGTGAATTCTGCCTGATCTGTCACATGTTCATTTAAGTACACATTCAGTAATGACAAATAAGCGACTTAAATAGTTGAAGTGGCGTGAAGTAATATATGCACTGGTTTTTCTTCACCAAAAGGAGCCCCTTAGGTTTAGAAGATCCAACACCTCTTTCGTTACCGTGTTATTCAGAGTTTGGTGGACCGTCTTATGCATACGTAGTTACTGGTGGATATAACGGTAAGTTACTTCTACGATCTGACGATGTGACATATAGGATCCACATAGCCAAACCGTCCCTTTAAGTATGGTGGCAGATTGCATCCCACGTCTAACAATACTGCTTAGTGGGAGCCACTGAAAGAATGCTGAAGCAAACATTCGTCATGTAACATACTTTGCAAATACAAACGAACGCGATAACCTTACATTGAAATCGGAGGGCGCTTTCGGAAATCAGATGTTACAATGGAATATACGTGAGCTTAAAGTTCAGTGAATTAAAGCTTCCATAGAAAATACAGGGCCATAGCCTGGGCAAAATCCCAAAGGGTTGGAGGGGGGAGTTAATGGCACTATCCAAGTGGAGCCCTCAGTTACCTACCTGGGACAGCAGACACCAGGGCGAACCCTTCCTTTGACACCCCTGCCAGGGGAACTAAGCGGAGGGTAACATTTACGTAAGTCAGCTAAAATGCAAACTGGTGCTACCTTGGGAAAAGTTTTAAACTGGTTACATGTTTAGAAATTCTCATTTGGTAGTGAATATTGCTTTATTTCTTGACAAGGTTTAGAGAAAGGGGTATTGCCTTTAAAGGGAGGGTGACACCCTTACCTTTTGAGAAATTTTTGTTCATGTATGTTCAGATGAAAAATGGTGTTGTCTTTTTCTAAGCTTTTGATTGATTATATGGTTAAAGTGTTTCATTATTGAGTGAATTGTCCGATTTTTTCAGGATGCCAAGGGGGGTGTCGCCCAAGGTACCTTCGAGAAATTTTCGATTATGTATGATGGCTTAGATGTAAACTGGTGCTATTTGCTATCTGGCAAGCTAGCACTTATAGCTTTGAACTTATAAATGTCTAGAACTCTCATTTTTAGTGATTTTCTTTGGTTGTCCCATAGCATGACTCCAAGGTTACCATTCGTTGTCGCATAGAAAAGGCCTATACAGTAAACTTTTGTTAAAAATTCCTCCCACATTGCGGGACTGTAATTTTCGTCGGAAAACGATCATATCTGGTTCAACAATCATGTTTTTTTTTATTGATAAGGATATTACTAACCGATGTCCGATCGATGGCAGATCTCTGTAAAAGAGCCATAAATTTAATCTTTAATCAGTTATTCTCTTTTGAACAATTTTGCAGAGTCCTCTTACAACGAAGCAGAAGTACTGGCCGTAACATTTTTAAACAACAATTACAGATACAACGAAACTTTTTATAAGCAAGCGATAGCTTGGGAGGAAGCTTACTTAGAGTACGTGATCAATTACAACGGGGATTTGGTTTTGTTCTACTACGCTGAGGTAAGTAATGCCTCCAAACATTGTCTGAATAATCAGAGCAGAAATCATGGCAACAACAGAAAACATTTTGAACCTAACATGTATGCTATTTGACAGGCCCCTCTTACAAAATGTATTAAGAATAATGTAAATTTAGTTTGAAACAGTGAAGGCAAATGCACGTCCCTTGCATGTCTCTGGCAATCGTGCTGTACTTGCTTAACTGTTTACGTAATCAATGTGCAATATTTATTCGTAAGCTACCAAAATAATGTCTTCATCATTACTTGTTACTGAATGGCCATATTTATCAACTTTTGGGTTCCAGACTTACGAATGTGTCAAGTTCTTATTTTAATCTGATTATTGGTTTAAACATCCTTATGTTCATTTTTTTATTGGTTTGGACCAACTTTCATTAAGCAGACGTGGAAATTCCATATACGAGCTTAGGTAAATCGGTCATAAATCGACTCCTATTTTGTGTCTGGTTATGATACATTTAATTTAGATGTGCTCTCCCTTTGAAAACTTTTTAAGAAAGTTCCTAAAGTTTGGTTCTTATTGCAATAAGTGTGGTGTCCATTTTGAGGACGTAATACTGTTTGGAAAATTCTTTTGGTTTTTACCCATGGGATTAGGTTGGCGGGACTTGAGAAAACTACTTGTTGTATACCGCCATTCGTTTCATAAATCGGTAACAAGATGATCCGACCATTTCGTGATATTTACTTTCTCATAATTACCCTAAGCAAACGTTCATAGCAGTAAAATATCCAAACGAAAGCAAATTAGTAGCTTCCATAAAGACAATGCTATCTAATTGTAGCTCAGAAAAGTTTCTTAATATTTTATCAAACGGACAGTCTTATCTGACACTCCTAGAGCGGTTCGTTTGATAACTTGTGCCAGTGTGTACTCTCCGTATAAAGGTCAGTTTATGGTACGATAACAAATGTTAGTAATTACGTGACGTACTTTTGCAGAAGACTAAACTGAGTCAAAGTCTAATCGAGGGATTTTAATTAGTAAAATGAACTTAGCCAGGAGTTTCCAGTATATATGCTCATATACTAAAATTACTACGCGTCCGTACATACCGTATATAGGCCCCTATGCACCACGCAAGGAAAGCATAACACTTACATGTATGATGTCACTGCTTGAAAATAATTACGTAACAGTTACGGAAAATTTTTGTGATATACAATTTTGTTGAGGGCGTGGCAGCTAGGAAAAATAAAACCCAAGCAAACGGTGAGAGACCTCCCTTGAAAACAACTGAGACCAAATGTTAGTTGTATGCAGATACAGTTAAGTTACTCCATGGGAGAGGAGGGAATATATGTTGTTACCATCATCTAAGCGGAATGCTACCATTTTGGCGCGTGGCGTACTGAGAAACATTTCGCGGTGAATGCCTTACAGATTGCCAGGAATACTATTATCCATCTTTGTTGAGTTGTAGGCCTATCTTAAGCCTTTTCTTTGAAATCTCATGCTTTAGACCTTACTTCAAATGAAAAAGTAGCTGTGAATTCAAAATTAATTTGTTTTGTTTTTTTTTCATTTTGTTTATCACGAGGTTTTTTAGAAAAGGCGCGTGCATGGCTGATTGTGCGTCTTCTAATAGAATGTAAGTTTACATGTGCATAGAGCGCAGTGCTAATCTAATATATTGTAATAATCATTTATAATATGTGCATTTCATAGACCCTTTGTTTGAAAATGATAATTACAAAGGATTGTGAGATAGAATTTTGGTACGCATCATTTTTGGCCACAGTAAAATGCTATAGACAAAGATGACGCACATTAAACCTCTCTCCCATAATATTCTGTAATTGCTATAAGGCTGTTCACGGTTACGTCACTGGTTGGCATTGGTTGTCATAGAGCATGCGCAAGAATACATGCGTGTATGTTAGGTGTTGCGCGTGTAAACGCTTGTGCGATTGCACGCATAAAGTAGACGAATTGGAATCTATTTTACATTAAGACGACAGTGTAAGCGAGCCTTATAAATTCTTTTACCGACACGCAACACTGAATGAGTCTATTCGAAAAAGGGTCTATTAACACATCAGACAAACGGCTGTATCGTAGATTTGAGTGCCATATTGCGAATAAAATTATGCATTCGAAGAAAAAATATTACTGTTGGAACATTCATTTTCTGACTCCATAAAAACATAAAAACTAGAGAACCAATTAATGAAGTCTTTCTTTCAAGGTACACTCATGGAAACTTCCCTGTAGTGCCCCTTTATTTGCCCCGAGAGCACGTACCCTGCCTTCCCAATAGAGGTTCTTCACGTGACGTCATTGCGTTTCAATTTGGCATACTGGCCGTCACTGAACATGCGCAGAAGGTGTGTTATCGATACGCGCGCAAGAAACTACCTTGGTTACGATTGTTGTACAATGGACGCCTGGCCGTCAATATAGAGAGACGCGCATCGCAGTGACGTCAGTGAAGAACCTCTATACCAGCAATGCCATTGTTAATAGACATCAGTCAGACGCGACGTCAATTTGGAGGCAAAGCAATGAAACACATGGTACGCACAACGTAGACTTCGCACACGCGTGTAGTAGGTCTGCGCGCGTGTCCGATTGGTTCACAAATCAGCTGCCTGCATTTGCTAGTGTAACTTGCAAAGATACTCGCTTGCCTCCAAAGGAACACTTTCTGTACTGTGTCATCATTGTGCATAAGGTCTAATAAAAATAAACTCTAGGAAATGCAAACAGCTGTAGCTTGTTAGTGTTTGTTGAATGCAAAAGATAATTTGAGAGAAGAAGAAAAAAAAAAAACCGTGAAAATAACAGTATTGGCATTTCCATTGGCTTTCAGCTAGTTCCTTCACAGAGCAAAGATGGTAGTTACTGTGATGCAGCTGTTGCAAAGGCTAAATTTCATTTTAGGTTTCTTTTTTAAGATTACCACATTCCCTTGATTGAAATATAATAATGATTTCAAAGCTTCTCGTGCAGCTTTGTTTACAGACAGCTTAGTCAGAACCCACAATGTCGGGATTTATCTTAAGGATCTTCGCTTATATAAGTCAATATCTTTATAAGGCTACTAGTATTCTTAAACACCCTTCCTGTTCATATTAAAACTTGAAGGGAAATATTGCGTTTGTTTTACAGAAAATTTTCGTATTTTTTAAACCAATATTAATAGATACAGAGTGATAGAGAATTCAAAATAAGGCAGCACTGTAGCTTTTTTTTTCAAGAAATAAGGCTGGCTCTCAGAGGAAGTAATTTGGTTATTTGCTGCACAAAAGTAACTTGTTCACCCAAACTTTAAAAATTCAAATGACGCAACATCTGTTAGTCTTATAATGCATAACATTTTGAGGAGATGAAGCAATTGCTAGAGTTTATTGGTGAGACTGAACGGTTTAATAATGATTGACGGTATTTTCTTTATATGCCATGTTGGTGTATTTTAAACGTAATATTTCCCTTTAAACTGTACGTCTTTTCGTGTACGTGTATCTTGTTATGGACGTAAGGAATGAGTGCAGGAACGAATGAGTGAATTGCAAGAGCTTTGGAAATAGGCTACTCCGCCAACGTCACCGCTTTTATTGCAGTTTAATTAGTTGATGCACCGATAATCAATTATGTTTTATTTGCTTTGCTATTTCCCCGTATCTTATTCTTGAAAACAAAGTGTGAGCTAGAAAATCGTTACCTGCAGGGAAGGGATGTGAGATGTGCGCATGCCTCTGTAACTCACTAACAAGTAATATTTTGTTGCTGTCTCCTTCCTTTACAGAGATCAGTGGAAGATGAAATACTCCGTAGCAGTCAGGCTGACGTACTTACAATTGCTATTAGCTACATTGTCATCTTTGCATACATTGCATTGGCTCTGGGTGATTTTACGGAGAAAGATAGATTAATGGTAATATATTGATTAATCAGTCACATGCAATTTCTCAAGAATAAAAAAAAAATGTTTAAGGCCATAGTATGTGATGTATAATTAAATGAAGTCACTTCAAAAAAGACTGTAAAAATATTTTTTCCATTTTATGCGTTTTTAGTTTGTAAGCTCCCTGTAGACGATTAGATTATTCGAAACTTTTCAAAGTTAGCATACATCACATGAGTTCTGCTTCAATGACAGCCGGCCAGTTTTCTAGGGGGGGGGGAGCACCTAGATAGGGTATTGGATTAAGTGAAGTGCATCATACGTGCTAATTCGATAGTACCACTGTCACCATTATGACCAGTAACAGCTCAGTAAACTTGACTTCGCTGAGAAGTACCAAAGTGTGACCTTTCCTTGCACTATATTACATACATACCAAGGGTAAATCGGACAGGGACCGAAGAGCCGTTGGTTCCTGTTACATGCCAGAAAGTCCCCGTGAGACGACACAAAAATATTAGGAGAAGTTGCTTGTTAACCTGGAATATCTTCTGGTATCCCACAATTCCCTGTGTATTGTGTGCATATAGCTGTAGCTGATACTATCTCCTGGTAAACCTAGAGTGGTTCCTGGTTTCATCAAGACACCAGGGAACAAGGAGACACTTTTGTATTGTCGGTGGTTTCTGCATGGTGCAGTTAACCGTTAATTACCCTTGATGTGTTTATTTAATTAACAATGCGTGAATAAACTACCTAATGCTTATTCAGTCAAAAAAGAGAAGTGAGCTTTTGCTGCATCGTTGGTAAGGCAATGTACACACTATGAACACTGACGAACAAGTACATGTTTTATACACTAGAAAACACCATGTAACCGTCTTTATTTTCATTCTGTGCCTTTCTTTATTTAAAGGTGGATTCTAAAATCGTGCTTGGTCTCGGAGGTGTGTTGATTGTTCTTCTTGCCGTGTTTTCTTCTCTCGGTCTGTACGGCTACTTTGGAGTTTCAACCACGTTAATCATTATAGAGGTCGTACCATTCCTCATTTTAGCTGTTGGTGCTGATAATATGTTCATCTTCTCATTGGATTTCCAGGTAATTATTGTGATCAGAAAGCCCCTGAATTTCAAGTTCATCTCGTAAACGGCTTGGGTCCTCCCAAAATATTTTTTTTCCTAGGGGATTGCCGACTTGTTTCAGCAAGTCGTAGTACCGCTTTCAGTAGACCCCTACCCTAGTAAGAGATTTGTTAGTTAGATGAGGTTTTACGGCTCAGTTTCTAACCAATTTGTTTAAGTCGGGCCGGCCACGGCCTTTTTCCAGTTGTGGCTCACTGGCTTGTTTTCCCTACTCCACTGCTTATGCTGAGCACCAAGCCCTAATAAGAGAATACCCAATGCGAATATTGTGCAAATATATTATAGTGATATGTAAATAGGCTAAATCCGTGTATCATTCATTGTAAAGACATCACCTTACCGCTACAGAAATATGTAAGTGAAACGCCTTTGGCTATTTGAAAAATTATTGGTCGAAAATCTATGAGGACACGTTTGGCTACCAAGCATTTCATGCTACCACCACTGAATACAAGTTACAAGATTCTTTGATAAGTATGACACAGTATGATTACACGATTATTCTTTTAAAATACATGATATTCATGTAAATTCTTACGATACTCATGTTTACCTGGACATTTTCTTACTCCCCATTTTCATTTCTTCTTAATCGTCTTTTTCATTTTTTCTTTTATCCTCTCTTCTTTTCCTTTCAGGCATTTTTTGGGGTGGGGGGGGGGGAGGCTCTTGAAGCCGCTTCTTTCCCGCGATAAGCGTCTGTTAATTTCGGAGGACTTACTGATAGCTCCTTTTGCGAACCGTGGTGGCTGGGAGGTTGTGCCTTGAGCGATCAATGCCCCTTGTCAAATTGAAAGTTCGTTCTCGACAAAGCCAGCAACATCGAGACCAAAAACGCTACAAAGACCACGCATTGATAAAAGATACCCCGAGTACGAAATATCATTTACAACTTATGGCTTGTAATGATGGAGTGCCAGATTTTCTTGTGATACGAGCGTTTTACTTTTCCTCTTTTCTTCGTCATTTCACTCTTTATCTTTAAATTCTTTTAGCTTCCTCCTTCTTTTCATTTTTCTCAGTCTTGCATTTTTTGCTTTTTTTCCTTTCCAACCGCGGAGAAGGGGTGGGACTCCCAGAGCCCCCGGAATACTCGCCTGAAAAAGTGTTAACATGAATTGCATGGATAATATTTGTAGTGGAATGAACGGTTCTCATATTTTTTTCTTATTTTGCCTTTTTGAATCTGAGACGAATCAAGATGAAAAAGGGAGATAACTGTTTTCAAATAAACCTTTATTCCAGCGAGACAGACGCAGGGAAGGCGAGACACTGGAGCAACAAGTTGGACGAGTTCTAGGAGGGGTTGGTCCAAGTCTACTAATGACGGGTTTATCAGAAGGGGTTTCATTTTTTCTTGGTAAGCTTACAACGAGTGACTGAACATTTTTTGAATCTATTAATTTAATTTGATTTTTGCCTACATTCCATGCTTGTCCGATTTACACGAATGCAGAAATCCAATACAAAAAGTCTTACGCACATATACTTTTTCATACAATGATCATAATAACCAGATAACCATTTATTTCTCAGAAGATTGCCTTAGTTACTCTATGTATGATCCCCGCTGCCCTCGTCTGTCTCGGAAAAGAGTTCGAAAACAATGGTTACCCGAGCGTCGGATAGGCTTTTTAAAAACTTCTTAAAAGTATACAAACCGTACCCAGCGTTCGAATTAGTTAAATATTTTGGGTGTAGCACAAAGTACTACACAAAAATGATTCTGTATAGCAATTTTTCATTTGGTGTAGCAATTTTGCCCCGTCCTATGCGCTGTTACTTCATAATATTGCATTTTTTACAATTTTAAAGCACAGTGCATCGCATTTTTACGCTATGCATTTTGAGAAGTAGTGATACATCGCAAGTGCAAGAAGTGTCTCCCATTTTGCGATGCGATAACGGCTATATTTCACTGTTCAAACGCTGGCCGTACCTCGTACATGCCATCTCTTACAGAGTGATGACCCCTTAGTCTTTTACAGGCTGTCATTTATTCAAGCAGTTGTAATATTTTTTCCAGTCGTTTCAATTATCTTTCTTCAGGTGCCTTAACAAAGATGCCAGCTGTCAAGACGTTCGCCCTCTATGCTGGATTAGCTGTTCTCATCGATTTCCTGCTCCAAATAACAGCTTTTGTTGCTCTTTTGACACTTGACACAAAAAGACAACGAGTAAGCTTAGTGAACTATATATTCACTAGTTAGTTAGATGAGGTTTTACGGCTCAATTTCTAACCAATTGGCTAAAGTCGGGCCGGTAACGGCCTTTTTTCCAGTTGTGGCTCACTGGCTTGTTTTCCCTTCTCTATTGCTTATGCTAAGCACCAAGCACAATGGCAGTAGGTTCCATTTTTAAAGTCTTTGGTATGACCCGGCCAGGATTC
>WURT03092361.1:0-12673 GCA_009936505.3 Holothuria glaberrima
TAGTCTGCTTATAGATTCTCCATGCTCTCTTTTTCTTCTTTCGCGCTATTTCATCCGTTGAACGTCCGAGGACCATCTACTCAGTGGGATGATCTTACTTGTCACAAGGACTAAATTTAGTGTGTAATTCTATGAAGGAATAACTGGCAGTATACTACCTGAAGTCAACCCCGTCACAGCGATGTGACCGACATTTGAGTTTCTCTCAGGGGATGGCAGGAGATGGTTTCTTGATCTGAGTCGGAAAATGCATAAAAGGAGCGCCTTCACTTGGAGTGATCAGCAATATCGTTGAGATGCAGCTCAACGATAAATCACGCGGATTACAGATCTGGACACATGTTAGGCATGACGCCTTAATACCACAATTTTCTTGTACTTTTTTGAACTGCGTGTACCTTCAAAATCTTCCGGAAAGATAAAAATCTTAATTATCCTGAATAAGCCTGAGGGAGATATACTGTAAATCAGTGGGCTTACACTGAGAAAATGGGGCCCATTGATGAAAATCTCGGGCTCGTTATTTTCCTATTTGTTCTCTGCATTTTACCCGCGCTTGCAAACATGTCTAAACGGCCCAATTATGGACATAATATTCTTCAAGTCTATTCATATATTTGTATCATAAACTCCCAAGTCTGGGTAATATTATTCGATCAGTATAACAAGAAGATCACCTAAGGATCACCTGTTGTCGAGTTATTCTAACACGATAATGAAACATCTCGCATGTCACCTTATGTCCACCGTACATAGACCCTTTTTCAAATAGCAATTACACAGGATTTTGGGGTAGAATTTTGAAATGCGTCTTCTTTTGCCTCAGTAAAAGGCCATTGACAAAAATAACGCATACCAAAACTCTGTCCCACAAATCCTTTGCAACTGCTATTAGGAAAAGAGTATACTGGCGTACGAGTCGATAGGGAGTGGATCCTGCACCCACCCCCGAGGAAGGTGCAGCCCATAGACAAAATATCCCGAACGTCTATATTCGTAGGTCAGTTCGGTAAGATACAAATAATAAAAATTATTTAACTGTTAGAGTTTGAGTAAAGTCCCCTCAACTTGTAGCTGATCTATTTTGTCTTTCAATGAGGACAGCTTTATTGCTTTATTTATCCAACTAACTTGCCACTCGACAGCTTCCTAATGTCCCTAACAGTTTAGTGTCTCTCGTGCACATAGTAAATGTAAAAGTTAGATTTTTCGGCAAAAAAACCTTAAATCACGACTAAACTTGGTACATTAAGCTTGTATAGGCTATTGTATGAGATATGCTTTGGCGTATAGGGCTATCACATAAACGTTTTTTATCCTTAGTCCTATATTCCCATATTTCTTTACCCCATTGCCTTTTTTACCCCGCTTTCGTCACTGTATTTTACTTGACGGGCTCCTTCGTCCCTACTAGGGCTTCTGATTGTTAATCCCCGTCGGGAAGTTTGTCCACGGTGCAAGTCGTGCTGTTACACCATGTACGGTAGACGTAAAGAAATAGTTACAAATTTTTGTTTCAGAGTGCGATTTCCTGCATTTGTTGCTTTGGATTGTAAAATTTTTTCACAAACCAAAGTAACTTTGTTTCTATAGTTCCTTGTCTACCATGTGGTGGTCGCCAGTTTGTTAAAAAAAATATACGGTCTCCTGCAATCCTGCGCGGTTAGAATGCCAAATGTTCTGACCTCCGGCAACCAACATCACCACTGAGTTTGCAGTTGGCTTTGGTCCCTCATCGAGCTCCTCTATAATTACTTCATCCCCTCTGATGAATTCTTGGGTCTGCCTCTTCCTAGGTATATATTTATAACGTTACCGTTCTGTTTATTCCAAAACAGTTGGTGATCATACTGAGAGCTCATAATAGTAATTGTTGCAATTACATTTGCTGGCATAGCAAAAGTTTTGATGAAGAAATCATTTGTAACCGTCGTGGAGTATTATGAAATGGTCACCGCTGGAACAAGTGGTCAATCTATTGAGGGTGATTGCATGTTTCGTGGATATCAGAAACGCAAGTCTGAGCGTCTCTTAAATAGAAGAAATATAAATGCCAAGAAATTACTTCTATTGATCTTGATTAGTCAAATGTAAAAGTAAGCATAAATTATTTACCCCCCCCCCCTCCATTCTCCGGAAAAATAGCACCCCATGTCGAAGAGACCGTGACGCCTCCCCTAGATATGACACTAAAGTACTAAACATTACTGTTTAATCGCTAAACATTTAACAAGGTGGGGAAAAAATAAGTGTTCGATCGCCGGACACGTTTTATAGAGAGTAGTGTAAGGATGGTTGTTCAATTGTAGAACCAGATGTACGAGCCTAAGTAAAACTGAAATGTCCTTAAAAGTCATGTATTATGATGGGCTCTTAAAGTCAACTTTTTGCTTGTTCTATCAAGCTATTGATTTACATTCACTTAACTGAGAAACAAGTTGTGACGTCTTCAAAACCGTTTTCATTAAAATTATTTTTAAAGGCATTTGTGTCATTTTTCTCGTTTATCTAGCTCTTTCATGACAGTTGGTTACCATCAATGGACTTTATAACTTAATTTTAAAACATGTTGATATAAATTTCTACGTGACGTTGCATTTTAGAACATAAAACTGTATTTGTCATCCATCACCGCTTTCTTCAGAAACGTTGATAAACTCAGGTTGACCTCTTCTTAACTCTGGTTACTCTGTGACTTTTTACCGAACCATGCCTACGTCTTGAGTAGGTTCTTTACTCCTACACCAAGTTTGAGATAATTTATGAACAGAGCTGTAGGTTTAGTGGGGAAGTACTTCCATTGTGTGAGTGTGGGGACATGACCCCATGCTGTAAAGAAAATTTTGCACTTAGTCGGTAAAATGAAGGAAAGAAGGAAGAGAAAAAGAGTGAAGAAGAATAGGAAAAAGGAAGGATAAAAGGAAGAGAGAAGCAACAAAGACAGGAGAGATAACTGAGGGGGTTGCAAATAGTGCAAGGAGTAGATGACATCTAGATATGTAAGCTAACGCTGTAGACAAATCATATGATTCACAAAACTTTTTGGAGTACTTGAATCATATTCCGTCGGTTAAATAGAACTACAAGCTCTCCATTTAAAATGTTATGGCAAAATGTTTCATGTCGTTTCGTGCAACTCGGCGAAATCTGCGCCCATCTTTAAAATGAAGGAAGGCTGGAGAAAGGGAGAGGAATAATTAGAAAAGGAGCGAAGGAGAAAAATTTAAAGCGTTTTGATAGCTTTTCGGCTTCTTAGCTAAGATCATGTGTTGTGTCAAGTCATTTCAGTCAGTCTAGAATGGGGTAACGCATGATAGGCCCATGATGTCAAAAGGTTGGTCATTTTAAGTGTTTGTGTCTCATCGGGGGACGTCGCTCCTCAGGGGCAGATCCCTCCGAGGTAACATTTGCGCAACTTGGGACTTCAGGAAGAAAGAAAAAGATTGAAACCATGTGTGTGAAGTTTAAAAGGTTGGTCACGTCAAGATTGGTGTCCCTGCAGGGGACGTTCGTTTGGGACGCAAAACCCTTTGGGAATTCCGTTGTGGTTGCCCCCCCCCCCTCCGCTTCGATTGCTATTACTTCGGAAAAATAAACCGACTTTGTATAGATGAGCTTGCACATAAGCGAACCTTTAGCAAAATCAGTTATGTTATTTCATTTTTACAGTTTGACTGTATATAAAGCATCATTCGAATGCTTTAAATTCACCACAAATTTTTATGTTAATTTACAGAAACTTTTGGGCAATCTGCAGGGGAATAACAAGGATTTGCTGCCTCTTTCCACTATAGTGGCGGCCCAGGTAAGGAAGTAGACGTAAAATTGCAGTGACAATTTGTGTTGTAGAGTACGATTTAATCCTATTCAGAGCGTTTTGGATGCCACATTTGGCACCATGGTCGGCAACACGAATCGCTGTTTTGTGATTTGTGACTTGACTTGCAAATACTAGCAACAACTTGCGACTTGACCTGGACTTGCGAAGTTGTGACTTGACTTGGACTTGCAAAAATGACATGATTACGCAGGTCATAAGCTTGCTGAGCGACCCTATGGAACTTAAAAAAGCAATACATTTATAATTTGTGAGAATTCCTAAAACATCAAGATCGTGCTTCGACCACAAGCCTTTAATTCTGGACTAACCTGACTAGGATAAGATTTGTAAGGCTTCCTGATAATAAGCAGTCTGGTTGTGTTAATTAGAGCAATACTTCCTCACCTCTGTCCCCTCTCTGTGATGACCCTGTCTGTCAGTCCTTGTTTGTAGTTCCGGTGATCCATTGAACGTGCGTATAGTCATGGAGTAATCATCATGAGACTCCCCAAAGCAAAGCAGGGTTACAATATGCTATTAACCTAGTATATTGAAATGCAACAGTTTGTTCATGTAAGTAGACCTGGTCTCAAAGCTAATGTACTCAGCTAAGCTAGGGAGGTCACACACGTGACATAGCCGTACGAAGCAGGGGCAACAGGGTCAGTTGCCCTCTCTCCCGGGAAAACAGAAACTTTTCCAAACATCGAGCTGTGTAAACGTTCGAGATATTTAAGTAAAGATTGCTTAGATGCAACTTGAAAGGCGCAGAAATTAGTTTCCTGCAATATGGGACATGTGCGTGGCAAAGTGAGAGGACGGTGAGGCCATTCCTCTTGAGTATCATATTTGGCTTATATGTTCCTGTTACTCAAATCTCTCAGTACCCTTGCTCACCCATCCCGAGTGTATATATGTTTTTCCATTGTTACTTCCTGTTGGACAATTTTGTTGAGATTATTTTTCTGCTACCCCAGGAAGACCTCACTATCATCCATCTTCCGCTCCATTCTCTTGCTCTCTGCATCATCAATCCCAGTCGGCTTTTAGTAGATCTGAGTAAGGCTATCATTTATAAAAATGTTCAACTGTGACTTTTGCGGTCTATTCAGTGCCCACTGAATGCATTTAAAAGAGGTTTAAATACATCAGGCTGATGTTAAGTTTCATAAGTATTCCTTGGCTCCTGGGGGCTTTTCCCCTCTGTATGGCATTTCACTGAACCCTACCAGGGGCCCTAAGGCAGGCACCCCCATCCCACGTCATTAAAGGAGTTTCAGAACCTAAACCTGAATTCGTTCCCTCCTCCATTTGGTAAAATTTCGGCTACTAGCCTAATAAAGGAAGCAGTCTTGCCAGTGTTCTTTATACGCTACGCATCAGCTAATGGTGGTCCCCTTCTTAGACTTAGTCGCTCCCCCAAAAAAATTCCTGCGTAAGGTCATAGGCACTCATGCATGCATAGCGGCATGTACAACCCTTACTTACCGCATCTACTACACTTTTGAAATATAACGTTCTCAGTGCATCTATTTCTTAATGTTCCCAGTATAAATTTAATGCAACAAGCGTGGACATGGAAAAAGGCAAACTTCAAGTGTCACATGTTGTGCTCAGACCTTTATAAGTCACAATTTCGGCAAACAAGTACCATAAGCAACATTCTTGTTCACCATATATTCAAATATTCCAGTATTTTGTGAGAAGATTAAGGTATCATTTTAAGCATTAACAAGTTTATTTGACCAGTTGGGCAGACCAAAATTGACGCCTGCTTGCTTATAAGGAGAAATTTGTGACCTCACATCTACCTGTGCAAAAAGGTCGATGTGACTTGATTTGTGCTGAGACCAAATGACTTGTGACTTGACTTGTGAATATTTATGACTTGACTTGTGGTGAGTTCCAGTCGGGGACGAAGTGGCATTATACACCCCTTCCCCTGACACACTGCCCTGGTGTTGACCCTGTTCAGCTACAGGTAGAAACGAATAGTTTTTATCACAAGATAAGACGGGATGTTTTAATGTGATTGTAAAGATACAATTATGCTATCGCTTTAAAGTGGTTGACTGAAATGTTGAATCTGGAGGTATGATTTAAGGAACAATCACAGTTTCTCATAGCCTCATAGGGCGCGTTTACGGGAGCCGTCCAGAATTTCGGATCCTTGAAAAATGTGATAAATTTAGGTACGCAATATATTATCAACATATCTGAGGTTAAAACTTTTAAAAAAGAATAGATATTATATCCCATCACATTCACTTTCAACTAGTGGTGTAGTATAGCATGGGCATATACTAGATGTTCCCATATTACGTCACTGAACTCAATATTTTGTGACTTATTTAATTTAAACTTTTCTCATTTAAAAATTGCAAATGCTACACGGACTGGATAAGCACCGTCTGGTAATTGTCAATGGAGATGCTGACCGACTACCAGCATCACTCAGTTTGCCAGTCCTTGAGAAAATTATGAAGGGAAAAATAATATACTCTGCATTTACATTGAGCGGCAGCTCATCCTTCATTCAAATAAAACAACGATATAGTGTTTTGCACTTTAATTCCAACCAATAGTCCAAAAATACCTGATAAACAGCATCTTGCTTGTTATCATTAAACCTAATTTAGCATCGTCAGCAAACGTCCTTAGCAAAAACATAACAATCATCCATCGTGTTACAATAACCAGAGTCGCATCTGCCTCTGTGGTTATTTGAGAGAAATTTGGTCGAACAGAGTAATAAAACTAGTAATTTATGACAGTCAAAATCAGACGGGCCTGACGATCCAGTCTGCTTATTTCTACGCACAGTCAACAGGGAGTGTAGTCTCTCTGTCACGCAACCATAAAAGATTAGTGCGGCTTCGTTGAAGATTCCACTAATTCTGGTTATTTTGTATTTTACAGAAAAAAACGATCCGGGGTCAAACTACTACAACTAAGCGGTAATATATTTGGAAAGTTGGGATGAGGTCGAGGAAAAGGTTTGTTTCTGTTAGTGAAGTTAAAACAGGTCTTGATCCAGAATTGAAAAACCGTTTTCTGATTAGTTTGTTAACATTCATGTCAATCAAGATAACATTACTTACAGAATGTGTTACTTTCTAAACTAAGATAAAGATAGAATGGTAAGGATGATTCTTGACAAAAGCCTTTGCTTGTCATAGTGCCTTTTATCGTTATCTACCTCTTTTCGTTCACCGAAAATTTATCTCTGAAAAATTTTTAATACTGCATCTTATTCTTACGACATGCACTCACTTGTTTTTTACCTTGATGCATCACGGACTGACATTTATGCGTTCTTTGAGGTGTCTGCGCTGAAGCAAGATAATAACACTCAGACCATGAGATAAATTGCTTGACTAAAATTGCAATGGGGCTTGCACGCCAGCGTATATATATACGTCCAGGTTTATGAACATGTAATGAAACACTATCATGATGTGACTTTTTACTGCTCATTTGTAATACAATTATGGTGAAGGAAAATTTTGTTCAAAGTGTTATCTGTAGAGTCTTGTTTTATATTTATTTCCTTTTCAACGTAATAGACCAACCTTATAGAAGACTTTAATAGACAGTAAACTCTCGTCGTTCTAACCTTGTTTTCAGCTTATCAACTTAAAACCTACGGACTTCTACGTCCTGGTAGCCTATTTGAACATAACTATTCATAACAAACTATAGGATTTATCCTATGCCATACGAACCAATTTTTGTAGAAGTGAAGTTTCTCTTGGGAATTCCAAGATATTTTTTTGTGAACGAGTAAAACATTAGAATATGTGAGGGCCTGCCTTTCCGGTAGTCGTGTTATGAACTTTTGTGGCATACAGTAGGATATACGACTTAGCTGCGTGAAATGGAATCAGAATGTGACTATCGATGAAGTGACTATTCTCTGTAATGTCACTTTAGACAAAATAAACCTCTCCCTTACTACAAAGGATAATATGGTATTTTGTGTTTGCTTGTATAAATGTTATCCTGAACGGAATTTAACACTAGCGTAAGGAGGGGAGGATAAACATATCCGTCTTCCCCTTCAACGTCCCCCATATAGGTAATTACCAGCGCTCCTCCGTCCCCCATATATGTAATTACCAGCGCTCCTCCGTCCCCCACATAGGTAATTACCAGCGCTCCTCCGTCCCCCACACAGGTAATTACCAGCGCTCCTCCGTCCCCCACATAGGTAATTACCAGCGCTCCTCCGTCCCCCATATAGGTAATTACCAGCGCTCCTCCGTCCCCCACATAGGTAATTACCAGCGCTCCTCCGTCCCCCATATAGGTAATTATCAGCGCTCCTCCGTCCCCCATATAGGTAATTACCAGCGTGTTTGGGAGGTTCCTCCATATCCAAACATATCAGGATCATGGCCGCCATCTAGTCTAAATCCCGCAAAGGCCCCTGAACTTGGAACGCCATTTTGTAAAGAATTCCGTGACAGTACATCTTTTGCATTACTGTGTAATTTGTTTGTCTGTATAACGCAAAACAAACACGATCATTACTAACTACAGAAGTGTTAATTATAAGCATGAAATTGATCCAAACATAGTCTTAACACTGCCGGCTGTCGTGACGGTTGAACGTTAGTCAGTGTCTTGACCTCTTCTCCTGCGTTTAAGAGCCTCTTTGTTGAATATTTTCCTCTCTTCGACCATTTGTCGAAATTTTTCATCGAAATTCCTACTGGTCGTGATTGAGACATTGACAGTGTAAGTATATTACAAGATATTAATAATGAATAGAGTCGGAGACAGATGGTTCACTTACGTCACTCAAGTAATTTCCATGAAGTTAAACAGACTCTGAGAATAAAATCGATTAATATTTGAGTTTTTTTTCGTTTGGTCAACGCAAAGAATTTAATGTACTTGAGCGAGGTGCAAACTTGAGTAGAACACGTGAAGAACTAATTTTTGTTCAATTTTGACTAGTAAGGCTGTAACTATTAATTTATCTGCCTTACTTGACATCAAAATTAAGTAAATCGTCCGGGGCAACTAGTCGCCTTCGGAGATAAAATAGTTTATCGTACCCACTTAGACTCCCCTACTCTCTGGTAAGTCATTGCTCTCAAATAAGGTCGATTTTACTGACCTGTTGAGCATATGCAATAGAATGCTTAATGATTATTTTCCGGTCATTTTTACATTTGGTTTTGTTATATTAATAGATATAACTGTTAGTATTGTTTTGATATTATTAGATAACAGAATGCTTAACATAGTGTTATCGTAGAAGATAAGAGGGGTGGCGCCAAGTGGGGCGGGGAACCATGGCACCCCGTCGGGGAAAGCTGCCCCCTCCCCCGTCAAGAAAAATTTCAATTTCGTCAGGGAGCCTTATTGGGTACAATAAAGCATGCTTTCTCGGAAGGCCACCAGTCGCCCCGACGGTTTACTTGATTTTGCTCTCAACCTCTCAATAAGGCAGATTCTTGCCAGTGAGCCACAACTGGAAAAAAGGCCGTGGCCGGCCCAACTTAAACCAATTGGTTAGAAACTGAGTGGTAAAACATCATCTAACTAACTACAGTGTTCCAAATTTTCTTCAGTACTATTCCAAAAGTTCTTCAATAAAACCCAAATAATCAAAATTTTATTCAATAAAAAATCAAAATTTTCTTTCTTAAATGTCAAAAATTTTTAACAAGCCTTTTATCAGTGGTTCCGATTAATGGCCTCCCCGTCGAGGAAATGGACCTCCTGTCGAAAAAATGCTGGTGCCACCCTTGAAAGAAAAAAAGAGATCCAAATGACAATAAACAATGATTCCTGACGATAGGATTTACAATACTGCAATGAAAATGAAAAGTAATTAAGTAGCTTGTCATCAAATTAGACAGTAATTCACAAACATCATTAGTAGTCGTCTTGGGGACACAGTGCTAATATATTAGATGCCGTAATAGAAAAATCGGAGGCAGATATTTCATCTAGGTCACTCAAGTAATTTCTCTGACGTTAAGCAGACTCTGAGAGTAAAATTACGAATAACAAACCTAAAAATGTAAAAGTTATGCAATTAAGATTATGAGCTGTAAAATTTTGAAATACTTCAAAATTAACCCAACTTAGACATTTTTTTCGTACCAGTAACGGGCTTGGAAAAGACATCATTCTCAACTTTTTAGAAAACTTAATTTATTTAAAAATAGAAAAGAAAAACTCTTTACCATTAGTCCATGCATCATTCACCTTTTAAATACAAATATGGTAATGACAGTAGAATATAAAACTGGGATAAGCCTTCCGTGGGAGGGGAAGCAGCAACCCAAAGGGCCAAACAGGGATACAGGTTGCCGAAATGATATCGAAAGCCAAATTTTAGTGAGGACAATAGGAATATTTCCGGTCTTCATTGAAGGATTTGCCCTACTTTAGCGCAAAACCATGAATATCTTAGGGTTGACTGGCCGTCGTAGGGGACTTTTTACTTTATCTTACCCATTACGACTGCCCGAAGAAATTGGAACATTTCTCCGACGGAGGGAGGGGCGCTCCAGGTAGCCACCTGGAGCCACCTTGCCACTGCGTTTGATACTTGGTAACTTTCGTACCACCTGAGTTATCCATGTATTATGTATTTTATGAAGAGTTTCTTTACATGTTTTCTTTATTTCAGGTTAGGGGATGAGTTTTCTCTGCAGTCTCCTTTAGGGGGATGCGTTTTCTCTGCAGTCTCCTCGACGCTTTCACGAAGAGCCGAAGAGCGAAAACCAAATGTTACTCCCGAAAGAGCTCTGCTCAGCAAAGGAGATAAGTCCCAAAGGGACATTAAAACTTAACATGATCAACTTCTTGACTTTCACACCTCTGTATCATCTTCATCTACGGGGTTTGTCATATGTGGCCCCGTTGATCTTAACCAAAGAAGCGAACAAAAGGGCATAAAAAAGGATGATGGTGGTTTGCACCTTAGCTCAGTTGGCGCTGTTAATGGGCATCTAACGCTTATTAGCAAAATGATAACGGCACTGTAATTCTGCAGTAGCCCGGATTCGTTTCCTTGTTATCTCATCTCCCTTCATGATAGTGAGAATGGGAAATTGAGATGTTGTACCGGTCAGAATTGTGAGTCTTTGAATGTGTGTATGTTAACAAAAGTACGGTATGTCGCGAACTCCTCCTAATGCACGTCCGAAGACGTTCAAACTTGGTGGTTAGGTACCTGAGCATAAAGACTTGTGCACGCGTAATTGATGACGTCACTAGTCCCGGAGATTCTCCCGTTCGGATGAAAACCAAAATTCTCCCGAATGGAGGAAAATGTATGTAACACATTGTATAGTTTTACTAGCCTAACGTGCACGTGATGTATAGCAAGACGAAGACCATTCATAAACTTGTTTTCCTTTCTCAACCACCGATTAGGACGCGCTGTTTGGTAGCTATGACAATATACCTAACGGGTATAAACATGCTCTATACAAATAATGGCCAAAAATGTTTTTAGTTAATCTGATCTTGATCTATAATCGTTATCCACTCACATTCACAAGTTTTTATAGTCATGTGCCTACCAGCTAAGATTGAACTTCACCGGAATTACCGTTAAGGAGGAGATAGCAACCCACTCTTTTGCACGCACACACCACACAAGCACACACAATACACGCACACATACGCACACACACGCACAGACAGCTTCACATTTCTGATGTTAGGTGAAGTAAAATGATCTCATTTCCCCTTACATTACATGTAGGAAAATGAGAAAACTAGCTGATGCGTCCTTACACCTTTAATAAATCTCCCTCATATCGGAGCAGTATTAAGATAATAAATGACTGTCACATCTGCTAATGTTTTCCCACTCATTACCCCTTCCGAAAAGATTGCTGCCATTATTGAGAATACCTCTAAATTTCATTATTTTAATGAGTTAAAAGAATCCCGTAGGGATTTTGTCAAATCATGAGGCGGTTTTCTTTCGTGTACCGTCAACGACCTGTCAGTTTAACATAATCCTTTACGTGACCATTCTAATAAAGATCCCACCAGTCTCATACACTTTCTCTTTTCCCCACACGCGTGTTATTAACGCTTTGCAGCATATTGCTTCTGGCAATGTGTTTTGATTTAAATAAATTGCTATATGTATATATTTATCCATTCTCAAACTGACGGGGGTTGCTACATTTTACATTCGCCTTATTATGATATTTTCCTAGCTTCGAATATCGGTTCAACACCAACAGTGCTTTAATACTGAAAACCATGACACGTGTGATGTGAAATAATACGGATGGATGGACTAACTGGAGTAACCCCTACGCAATGAAAAAAAATATTTTGTCTTTTGGGGGAAGGTGATAAATTAGAAACTAGATGCAAATACTCTAAACGCCATCGCAGTAGAGGCAAGTAGTACCAAATTATTAAATTTGCATAAAAACGGCTGGTTTGTGTCTTCAAAAATACGGATATTTGTTGAGTAGACATCTTAACTAAAAAATGATACAACGAATGTGTATTTATTAAGGACACTTTAAACTTTTTTTTACACATAGAGCCCCAAAGGTTCCAACCGGTCCGACCGACTTCCTAATTTTCACGAAACGTTACTTTCTGATTTGTTGTTGATGGAAACGATTTTTGTTCCTTGTTATGTACCAAAATTTGGTTGACAACTCTTTGTTGAGCCACTGTCTGACTGTTGACTTGCTTTTAAAGGTCTTATTCAGAGGAAAATGCATTTTCGTCTCATTCGAAGTGAGTAGAAACTACTATTTTTTCTGTTTAACATACACTTTGAATTTTTGGAATAGCCCTTTGCATTGCTGAGAAAATACGTTCTGAAAATACGACATAACGGCTAAAAAT